>JAYKKM010000123.1:1815000-1850000 GCA_035772405.1 Chrysogorgia sp. JL179-B06 | reverse complement strand
CGGCTGCTGTTTTTATTGCACTTTTGTCAAGTCTCCCTTGTGCATGTCATAGTAAATAAAAAAGGAAATCATAACCTTTCCTTGTATTAGTAAAAACTTGGGACAATTATATGCGCATTGATAATTATGTCAAACAAATTAGAAATATGTGTACACAACAACCCATCGCTGGGAAGCCCGGTTAGCGGGATCGGGTGTCATTATTTGTACAGCAGTTCATGTCGTTATGTCACAATTTTAAACATTATTTGGTTATTTTCTAGGTACAAAACTAACCATTACCCAAAATCAAAGCCTGATCCTAACCCAAACCGTCATCCTAATCCTAACCCTAATCTTATTTCAATTTAATGTGGAACAATTCGCGGCGGAAGTTACGACATGAACTGCTGTACATAATAATGAATCCCTAGCGGGATCTCGCTTGAAAGAGGCGAGGTCTCGGTAAGCGGGCTGAAAAATATCTCATATAAACACTCGCAGCCGGGCTGGCCCACTTATCAAGATGAATTTTCAGTCTATTGTTTGGCACTTGAAACATTTTAAATCATCTCGGTAAGAGGGATGAATTTTTCCCATCAAAACAGAAATCATCTCGCTTACCGAGCTATCCCGGTAACCGGGCTGGCTCGCCTTCATATAAACACTCCGTTAGTCTCGTTTACTTTTTGCCGTCTGACCTGTCTGAAGATCGGAAACTTCGACTCGTTTTCATTTTCTGATTTCTAAATCAAGATATTTGTTTTTATTATTTCTTTCGAAACGACAACGAAACAGAACTAACAAAGTACTTTTGGGGACTTAAGGTGGCTCGATAATCTAGAAATTGCATTTTTTTTGTTCATTGCATAGCTATAGCGGTGGTCTTGATTATTGAAACGTTTCACACTTGTAGCATTATTTTGTATATCTATAGAGAAATTGTGTTTATGATAAGCGGCAGATTTTATGCAAATTAGTTTTTGTGGATTTATTGGAAACACGATTTCTCCACTGCAGGTAAACGTTGAGGGTATAAAACGTTTCAGTAAACAAGATCACCACTAGACCTATCCAATGAACCATAATGAAGCTTAGATCTGCATTACAAACATTTTTATGCAAAGAAATGTAATTTCTCATGATTTACACTATCGAGCCACCTTAAATAAGTTTTTTTCCTGAAATTCTGGAATTTGAAGTCCACGAGATGCTATTTTTGTGATATTATCAAAAATATTTACCTATATTGCATGACATTTTCACTGTGAGTTCATACAGGTATATATCTGTGCAATGATGAATTGATTTGTTGTTAGACTACCCCAAAAATATCTAGGGCCTTTAGAGGAGAAGTAATTGGACATTTTTCTCCCTCATTTTTGGGAAAGGCTAAAATATATGAAGGCATTGACATATCTGTAAACATATAAAATTTCAGACCCTTAGCGCTTACCTGTTTGGAGAAATCAATGTTGGCGCGTCCTATTGGCGCGTGCCTTTAAAAATGTTGTGTTCGCGAAAAAAGGTGTGACTGCTAAGCAATTAAAGATATGGACCCAAATATTTTGCTTTGTAAATGCTATTGGACCATGTTAACTACTTATAAGTATGATAAATCGAGCTCTCAAAATGACTCCATTTTGATTATCGAGCCACATTAAAAGGATTAAACGTATGCAACTGCACTTTGAGCTGGTGGATTTTTGGTGATGCAAGTGGTGTAAGTGGTGCAATCTTTGCTTAGAAGCAAAATAATATAAAATTACATTACGGAAACGCGAGTGTACACGTCACTGCATGGCCCACCTCACTCGCGATCGGGATAATTTGTTTCGCTTGCGTTTAAAAGTTGTATATAAGATATACAAATTGCCTATTTTACTTTGTGAACTATGATATCAAGTAATTTAATTCTGGAGAAATTAAGAAAACCTAAAAAGATACAAAGATGAACCAAAGAAAAAATTATTTGATTAAAAATTAAGTCAAGACTTATATATAATATGCTTGTTTCATACGAATAGTGGCCAATACATACCCAATGTTACATATCTGACATAATATCACAATCGTTTTTATTTACATTTAGTTTCGACAGATGATGTTTTGGTTGTAAAATCATTGGCGAGTGCTTTGTTGATCTTCCTTGGGATATGCATTACAATCACTATAGTACTTGTAATCCTGTCTGTTGTGCAGTAAGTGTGGTCTATAACTGAAATTCAACTAGCTCTACTGTTTTTGTTTCGAGATATACTTCTTTGTTCTCTAATTATGTACGCTGTATGCTGTTCTGCGTTGTGACGCAATAGGCTGTGTTGGGATAGGTATACGTGCTGTTACGAGTATACTGATGTGGTGTTGGGTTTATCAGTTCTATTGTGAAAATTTTCTGTTGGGTACATAACATTGTGATGTATACATCTCAAACATATTAATAATTCTTGTAAAATTCATTAATAATTCATGAAGAAAATTCAAAAGAAATTAATATTTAATCAGCATAAAACATTGATTAATAAAACATCAATATTTTATCAAAGTTAACTTGCTGATTAATAAAACATCAATGTTTTATCAAAGTTAACTTGCTCAAATTAAGCTTTTTCGGAGTTAAAATAATTTGTTTGTACCGTTTCTAAAACTTCCAAACAAAGTATGTATTATATATTCTACTTATTTTACAAGTTCGTTAAAACATTCGCGGTCGTTGTTTATGGGCAGTTACAACGGCTCGCCTGCGGCTCGCCATTGCAAAAACGTCGGCCGCTCATGTTTTAACTTACTACATAAACCGAAAACAAAGGAAATGAGCACCGAGACGGTGGTTTGGATATCGATGACATAAATTAAGCCAACTTTCACCTTTTTCTCTTAAAATACTGATTTGTATGAGATGTAATATGAAACACTCGGAAGAGTGTTTCATCCGGATATCCAAACACCTCGAAGTTTGTTAAAAAAACCGAGGCTTCGCCTCGTCTTGGTGTTTGAATATCCTGATGATATTCTTATATTACATGAATGTTGTATTATATATCAGTTGTATTGTGTATATGCATGATACATTCCGACGTTTTGTTATGTATACAGTGCTATATTGTAGTGCATACATATTTCGTATACAATTGCCTTGTATTTCGTTGCGTTACTTAATAACTATTTTTGTTTGTTAGGTATTTGGAAAGAAAGAATATTTACAAGATTAGGAGGGAGCATATGGAAATGCGAGATGATATTGTGGATGCAATAACTGCACCATCTTACAGAAATAGTCCAGCTATGGTTAGCTACTACTAATGGTCACGTTTACATTGATAATCTTAAATTTTCGCACCTAAAATAATGCCATTTTTCCCAAATCGTAGCTAGATTCGTTAGTTAGATCTCCAGCAACGTTCGCTAATTTAATATAAGTGTTTTAAGGTACGAGGAAGGATACAATGTATGTATAACTTGACTTAATCTGCATGTAAATAGGTTCCATCAGTGAAATTCAATTCAAATAGACCTTATTCATAAATGGTCGACAATGGAAAATTATTTTATATACATATAAATTGGCCTTTATGACCTCGTTTTTAAAGTAAGAATCCTTTTCAATTTCGTATATGAAAACGAGTTTATAAAGGCCAATTCATATGCATATAAAAGAATATTAATTCGGCGGCCATTTATGAATAAGGTCTATGATGTATTATAATCGAAGAAATGAATAACTACAAACTGTGATCTACAACCATTTCACATTACTCTGACCAAGTAATAAACCATCAATAAACAAGGCCTGGATCTGTTTCTTTCCCTATGTTAACGACTTAATGCCTCAACTATAAAACTAAGTAAAGTAACAAAACTATAAAACTCTAAAATAAAACTAAGAAAATAAAAATAAACGTCAACTATAAAACTAAGTAAAGTAACTAAAGTAACAAAACAGCTTCGTGAATCTCGATCATGTCGATTTCACGTGGTCGTCTAATTTGTCTGGCTGCAGCTAGATCAATAACACATCTACTTTCTTAATCAATCAACCGTGTAGAACTCAGAAGCATCAGAGATCAACATAATTTAATTTAAGTCATTTGAATCATATTTAATAGAAGTAAGTTTCTAGTAGTTTTTCTCTAGCATTATAATGCAAAAACAGTCGCATATTTATGTTTGTAAACAGAACTATTATGTATTCGCATAATGTTATAATAATAATAGTAATGCATGTATTTATTTATATTGCGCAAATATCAATAAAACATTCATGAGATAGACAGACGGACGGATGGACAGACAGACAGACAGACAAGACAGACAGACAGACAGACAGACAGACAGACAGACAGACAGACAGACAGACAGACAGACAGACAGACAGACAGACAGACAGACAGACAGACAGACAGACAGACAGACAGACAGACAGACAGACAGACAGACAGACAGACAGACAGACAGACAGACAGACAGACAGACAGACAGACAGACAATATTGACTCGCAAGCCGAGCTCTTGACGTGAAAATTGTTGATTAGAACGGCATTTGAACTCGCACCTTCGGGATTCCTATCCGCTGCTTTGCCAGTTGAGCTATACCGATCCAACTAAGAACAGTGTGCCAATTTTACAATTTAAGTGCAAGGAATATTTTCGCGACAACTTATAACGGCAACGCTTACGACGATCTCACTCCCCAGTATACTATTAAAGAAATGTCTAATGGTTTTCCGTGTTTGGATACTCTGATCCAAACACGCGGGATGTTGCGAGACTTGAGAAAAGCGTAAAAAAACACGAGCCGCTAGGCGAGTGTTTTTAGCTTTTCGAAAGTCGAGCAACATCCCAAGCGTTTGGATCAGAATATCCAAACACGGAAAACCATTATAGGTATTTCTTTTATAAAATAACCACAGAGAAATATCACTAAAAGTTATTAATATAATTATATCAACATTGCAATTCTCCCAAAAACCGTCAACTAGATCTTTCATGTTCTTCTAAGCTAATCGGCCAATCATAGATGGTTTTCCATCATGATTTATGATGCTGACGACGACAGCCAAAAATAAGTGTGAAGTGGTATAAAAAACATGCTTAGAAAGATGAAAAAGATATTTCCAGATGGATTTAATCGCGAAAATATGCCGTTTAACTTTATGTTGGATTGCTGCAGATGTAAAGTGATGTTGTGAGTTTGCCTAGCCTTCATATTCTACAACACAGAAATTTGTTGTGGTTTTATCTCACTGTCGAAGTGTTGTTCGGTGATTTTTTGTTCGCTACAAGAACAAAATGAATGGTTTCTTCGTGAATATCCTGCCCGACGAGAGGTAAAATAAACATTTTACACCTTTTCCATGTTCTCTTTATTGGCCAATCAGAGCGCTTGTTGTGTAAATGTTATTTTATAAGTTTTATCTAAGCTGCTGGATAATCACTCGCCTTTAAAGAAGCACGTGATTACGCTGCATATCATCTTGCATGGTATACCGATTCGATCAGAGTTGAGAAAAAGAAATTAAAAACGACTCAAGTTTGTGCTAATTGTGCACCGCAAATTTTACGTTAGTCTGAGTATAAATGGGTCAATAAGTGTATTTTCGAAGCTAAAATTGACTACTACTCAGCGCTTAATTATCGAGGAAAATCATTCCGATCCCAGTATATTCTCTATATTCAATATGGTATAGATCGTCGGAAGGCTGATTGGAAATTACCCCAAGAAAACTATGACAAATCACTTGAAAACGAATTTGCTGACTTTTTACGGACAAGATTGCAATTATACGGGACAAGTTGCAGCTAAAAAAGAACACTGTTGATAATCATTTCCTTGAGCCTCCAACTGTCGATTCTGGCGTCAGGTTTTGTGAATTTGAGCCCGTCACAGATCGGATTGGCTTACTCAATTTTGCGCACTCGAGCCAATTTCTGCATCGGTTTTGAAGGGTTTCTTGGACTTGCTCTTGCCGTTTGTCACCAAAGCTGTGCTTCAACATGGTGTGATGGCTGAGGATACAAGGAGACTCTAAACTTAAACAGCTACTCAAGAAAGAATCTTTGGATTATGAGATTTTTATGTATCACAGGCCAGTATCAAACTATGTTACTAATGTATACCCCCCAAGAGCTTATAGCTAGTAACCCTCTCAACAGTTTTACCCATAAGGAATATCTCATTAATTGGAGTAGTCTTAAGCCCGGCGCACACTAGAGCTATCTGCTTAGCCAAACTTCATTCGTGACCGATGGCGTAAGGCGTTAGCTCCAGTGTGCGGGGCAGTTTTGTAAGCATTTCGTCACTCGTGCCGTCTTTCACAAATATTCAACATGTTGAATAATTTTTGTCACGAATGACAATTTCCTCTAGTGTGCGGGGAAGTGAAAGCAGCGAGCTTACAACTTTCCGGCAATACGCATGCGTGTTGAGGTTCAAATTTCAAAACAACAAACATGGCGGATCATTTGGAGGAAGAAGACGAAGAAACATTGTTGTTTCTGTTGCTTTTGAGGCGACGTCGTAGACGTTAAAGAGCAGCAAACAGACAGATATGGACAAAACGTTGGATTTTAAGACGGCAAGGACAAGGGGTATATGCAAATCTTGTTCGCGAACTAAATGCAGAGGACCCCGAGAAATTCCGGCGATCTCACATCGTAAAGGCATGGATAATCTGGCCAAATATCAGCTATTTGATCGTCTAACATTACATCAGCCACCAATACACTAGGTGCCGCCATGTATGTTTTTTTGAAATTTGAACCTCAACACGCATGCGTATTGCCGGAAAGTTGTAAGCTCGCTGCTTTCACTTCCCCGCACACTAGAGGAAATTGTCATTCGTGACAAAAATTATTCAACATGTTGAATATTTGTGAAAGACGGCACGAGTGACGAAATGCTTACAAAACTGCCCCGCACACTGGAGCTAACGCCTTACGCCATCGGTCACGAATGAAGTTTGGCTAAGCAGATAGCTCTAGTGTGCGCCGGGCTTTATACTGTAAGAAATTTATCACAAGCTCCTTGCATTTCTTGGGGTTAAGGCGCATACCCCGATCGGCAGCAAACTGGTTGATTTCATTAGCAATGAGTGGAAGATAGCTAATTGAGCACCTCGGGATCATCTCAAAGACTGTAGTGTCATCTACATACTTAACTCTTTTAGGCCAATTATCGACCAATCTATTGACAAGTATGGCAAATAATAATGGTGCAAGTTTGGTTCCCTGGGGTATACCCCCCTGAGGGGATACTGGGGTTGACAATGAACCACCAATCCTAACTCGTTGAGATCTAGAAGTGAGGAAGGCCCCAATCCATCTTATGATAAACCTATTAACACCTATAGTAACTCAAGCTCATGTATCAAGACATTATGATCGACCAAGTCGAATCCCTTACATTACAAAGAAGATTCTAGCAAGGTTATCTCCTTCGTCTAGATGTATAAGGATAGAATGTACAAGATAAACCAAAGCCTGTGTAGTCGATTTGCCACTAGTAGAGAACTGTTTTGGGTCCAACTTGCCATCAACTTGAATGACCAAGGAATTCAAAGTGAAACCTTCCATTATTTTAGCTAATTGGGATGTCAGAGTAATGAAGACCCAAGAGAACAAATTTTCTCAGGGAGGCCAGGAAATTAGCACACCAGGGGGGCCAGGAATTTTGTCAGGGGTACAGGAATTTTGCCAGGCCCTCCGACCCCCATTCTGGCTACACCTCAGATTTACATATCAAACACATCTTAATATCTAAAGATCTAAGTGAGATTATCATTATGGAAGAATTGTAAATGCGAATCTTTATAATTAATTCTATAGTTCTTTCAAGTAGGAGAGCTTTCAAACTGAATTTTTCGATGTATATATATATATATAAACACATTAAGTCTTCTGGTGTGAATACTACCATCGGTCACTAAGAAATAATTAACTTGTCACATATAGCTGCATAAGACACCAATTGTTTATGATATAAATAATTAACTTATAGTATTATGTCAGCTATGGTGATCATAATGACTCTCACAATATCCAAAAATATTAATGTTGTATAGAATGGATCAATGGAATGCATTGTTTATGTTTGCAATGAACATTTAAGGTCGCGTTTATGTTTATGTTTGCAATGAACATTTAATGTTTAGCATTTAAGGTCGCAAAACATTACAGTTACATGTACAGCCACTATTTTTTTCGGTGAAGGCTAAAGGGGATGACTCAAAAGGATCTTCACATTTTCTAAAACTACTAATCTCAACCCTAACCTTGATCCTAACATTATCCCTACAGGGTCCGAATTCGCGCTCCAAAACAGCTCCGCATTTTTCTTTAGTGTCACAATGTAGCGTAGCGTCTTACGACGTTGCGTAGCGTCTTACAATGTATTATGTAGCGTAACGTCTTACAACGTAGCTTAACGCCTTATAACGTAGCGTAACGTCTTACTACGTAGCGTAACGTCTTACAACGTAGCATAACGTCTTTCCACGTATAGCATAAAGTCTTACAACTTTACGTAGCGTCGTACAACGTTGTGTAGCGTCTTGCACGCTATAAGTTGTAAGACGCTACGCAACGGTAACGTTTTACAAAGTAGCGTAACGCCTTAAAAAGTAGCGTAACGTCTTTCCACGTAGCGTAACGTCTTATCACTTGCGTTGCATCCACGGTGAACATGGTTACTTCAAATCAGCTTCGCAATTCTCAGAAAAATAACTTTGCAGATTTTCAAAATTTTCAAAATCGCTTCGCGATTTGCGAAGCGCTAATTCGAACCTTGCCAACCTAACAAAAAATAAAGACAGACAAAAACAGAAAGGTCCTTTTGAGTCATCTCTTTTAGCCACCCCCATCTTTTTCAATATCGTCAATTATTGTGGATTTTCTCTAATTAAATACTCTAATTTATACCATGAAAATTGAATACACATTTAATATAAATACTCTATTTTATACCATGAAAATTGTTCCGTGTTTGTCCATTTTGGGTGCATGGTAAGATTTGCTTTATTTAACAAGATTATTTTTCTTAGATTTTCTTACCAAGAAAAAATATCTTGTGTATGGGACAAAAAGTAAAAATATCTTGGTAAGATTTTATTTCTTATATGACAAGATTTTATTTCTTAATTTAAGAAATATTTTCTTACTAGGATAAAATATCTTATGTATGGGACAAAAAGTAAAAATATCTTGGTAAGATTTTTTTTCTTATTTGACAAGATTTGTTTTCTTAATTTAAGAAATATTTTCTTACTAAGATAAAATATCTTATCTATGGGACAAAAAGTAAAATATCTTGGTAAGTTTTTTTCTTAATTTAAGAAAAATAATCTTATTGGCAAAATCTTATTAAGAAAAATTATCTTATGTATGGGACAAGATAATATGTCTTATTTTAAGATATATTGTCTTAAAAACAATTTTCCAGTGTATATATATATATATATATATATATATATATATATATATATATATATATATATATATATATATATATATATATATATATATATATATATATATATATATATATATATATATATATATATAAACACAAATAAATACGATTCGAGATCAGGACCCGCTTGCATCTCGCGTGACAAGGGACTAAACGCCGGTCGATATTAGCACCCTCGCCCTCAGGCCTTCGGACGGCGCTTCGCGCCGGGCGAGGGGATTAACATTTGAATGCAACTAGTTTTGATTGGCTGTTGGCATACAGCTAATTCGTTCCGATCCATCCGCTTCGTGTGACGTCAATGTTCCAATAACATCATTATTCCAATATGTTGTTGCTAGCTTGCTGTAGCCAGCTTGTTTACGGCGAAACAAAATGGGAAAATCGTAACAGAAAACGATTTGAAGAAACTATTAGATGATAAGGAGGCAGTGAACACAAAACGAGCTACGAAGACAGCTCTGCGTGGGAATCTTCTACGACTATTTGAAAGCGAAGCCCTGTTTACAAAGTAACGTGTCTTTGCATTGCGTGGCTTCTTTTGATCTTGTACTTCTTTAAATATATTTCGATGGCGCATTGCTTTAGGACGGCTTAATAAAACAATTATTGGATTCGGTTTTCGCATGATATCGAGAATTCTAATTATTATCAGGGCGTCAGTTTGTTATCCACCTAGCATTCGGCTTCGGCAGATTACACGAACCTCGGCCTTAATTGATAATTCTCGATATTTCACCTCATCCAATAATTGTTAAATATAATATAGGAAATACGCATACTCCCATGGAAAGTGATGCCAAAAAAACTTTCTGCAACGCTACGCCTATGCGCTAGATGGTAACAAGCTATTCCCGAGACAAGTAATCTGTGGTTTTCTTGGTTTCATTGATGATTTAAAAACATTATTTTATAAATTATTTTTACGTAGTCGCTGTTCGATTATCGAGTTATAACGGCACTCAACTAAAGCTGGTAAAACACTTGGCTATTGCCTCGTGTTTTAAACGCGCGTCTCTCGTGCCGACGTGATTAACATGTTATCATAATATCAGTAACTCGTCCACTCAACAAAACCAGTAAATGCTAGGACTTTCGGGTCTTCTCCGAAAACGACCTTAAATCGTAGGCCCTCCGAATCTCTATCAGTTGGGTTTTCCGTTCACCTAAGAGTGATAAACTGAACAGTCGGGTTCGGCGAAACAGGGCAACCTTATCCTACTCATACTCATTCGCTCACTGCAGGTAATAGCCATTACCAACATACGAATATAAGATTTGTATCAACAAGATAAAATTTGTATCTGCGTGCAGTCGAGTAATATCCTCTATATATTGTAACACAAGACTTTCTTGAGAACTCAAAGGATTTTAACTTAATTAAACACTCTGACTAGTATCTTATGTAAATTTATCACTAAAGTCTTTGTAAGCATAACAAAGAGTTTCACATTTGGTAAACTAGGCTTTGTATTCTCGCCTATAAGCACTTTAAATTAACACAAACTGCTATTTGCATATCTTTGTAATGTACTTATGCCAGGAAACCTTATTTTTGTAATAAAGGTTCTTAATGCATTGTTTTTTAAAACGTTCAAAATCTCAACGAATTAAATTCAATAACGTGTTCTAACTCTTGTCATGATGCTACTTAAGGAAACACTTACGCGTTGAAAGTAATGTTTAACTAACACCTGCCGAAAACTGCTTATCTTATCGTTCGAATCCTCGAGTGCTACCTTTTATTTCAAACATGGTCATTGTAAATGTGGTTTCGGTGTTCATTGGTCTAATACTGTGTATTGTATCCATTGATGCACATATGGAGCACAAGCCTCCCGTTGAGATCATTGACAATCCAGTTTCTGATCATCAACATTTTAGCGATGGCGGGGACCACGATGTTTCCTACGATCATGAAATATTCTTGGGTAAAGACGAGGCGAAGGACTTTGATAACTTGGAACCCGATGTTGCCAAGGGAAAGTTGAGGTGAGCTACTGTCGTGTCATACCAACTTATAAACGTTGGATTAATTAAAGAAACATATAATTTAGGATTTGCAATCATATAGATATTCAGCTTACATGTAAGTAACAATTTGGCAACATTCAAACGATACCGTAGAATCCCGCTTATAATCCCCGGGCCTATATATATATATATATATATATAATTTCAATTTAACGTGTGTCTAGTATATAGAAAACCCTGCTACACGTATGTAGCCGCACCTCGCAACAATCTTCATCGTCGTTCTGGAACTCGATATCCTGTGGGAAATGAGTGTGGACAACCAGGAGTTTAAATTTAACAGCATCATTTTCAGTTCCATCGAGGTCAACTGAAATACGGAACTTGTATATTCTTGTAAACAATTCATTTTAAGAAAACATACTTAGCTAAAATCAAAATAACTCTCACCTACCTCAGCTTGTCAGTATTGAGATAGAGTACATGTATACTGCCGTGTTCAAACGTTTGATCTATTAATAGTTTTGTTTAAACGTAGTTGCGCTGATGTCTACTTTTATTCTCTAATTTTTTTGGTATTTTTATATTATGAAAGATGTAATATATGAAACACTCGGAAGTGTGTTTCATCAGGATATCCAAACACCGAGACGTTTGTTGAAAACCGAGGCGAATCCGAGGTTTTTTAACAAACTTCGAGGTGTTTGGATATCCTGATGAATCACTCTTCCGAGTGTTTCATATTACATCTCAAACAAATCAGTATTTTAAGACAAAATCTAGGTGAAAGTTGGCTTAATTTATGTAATTTCTTCCTCCGATATCCAAACCACCGTCTCGGTGCTGATTTCCTTTGTTTTCTGCTCATGAATTATTAATGAGTTTGAGATAGTTATACAGTGTGTATAAAAAAAAACTGAACCCTGAGAAAACGGTCTTATGCTCCTGGGAAATTAAAAACACGGTCTTAATACACCTGGGAAATTAAGATAACTTGTAAACGTATGAAGGAGCATAACTGCAAAGAAACGTTAATATTTTTAATATGTTTCTTTGCAGTTATGCTCCTTCATACGATTATAAGTTATCTTAATTTCCCAGATGTATTAAGACCGTGTATTTAATTTCCCAGGAGTATAAGACCGTTTTCTAAGGGTTCAGTTTTTTTTTATACACACTGTATACAGGGTGTATAAAAAAAAGCGCAACCTCGGAATTTCCCAAGAGATCCACTTTGTTTTTATTAGCACAAAATATTTTAGGCCTCTGGGAATTTAACTGTTGTTGATACTTGTAAACTAAACAACTTTTAAAATTTAATGAATAAATGCATAAATTTCGATTCAATTCTGCTTTACGTGCTCGAGTTTGTAGTAATTAGACAGTTATGCCCCTGGAATACGATTACAAGTTATTTTAAATTCCCAGGGGCGAAAATCTTTTGTGTTTAAGAACACAGAGGATTTCTTGGGAAATTCGGAGGTTGCGCTGTTTTTATACACCCTGTATTGTACATCTGCATATATTATAGGGCCACATACCTTCCAATTAACATTGGAAGGTATGGGGCCCTATCAAGTTATAAGGTTTTTGGTAGTACGTTCCAAATTTTATCCGATCTTCCTTTGCAATAGATGAATCTCTGGAAAACTAAATACATCATAATAACATTTAACATGAAAAATTCAGACATTTATAGGGCACGGAATGGTTTAGTATAATCGTTACCTCAAAATATTCTCTGCGAAAAATAAATATATTTAGGAAACCGACGATGTAATTTTGACCACAGCGACACTGAAGCATTTCCACTGCAGATGAGCAATTAACTCAATACTTTTGACTCCGATACTTATGACGTATTTTGTTATTATTTGATGATATATGGATCATGTTATTACTTGATGATGTATCGCAACAAGTTAAAATTGTTGTAACATTTTTTACGGTTTTTAACAATTTTTCAAATATTGCACATGCAATATAGATTTTGGACATTCCCCAGACCACGTTAAGGGATACATTTAAATTTAGACGTTATATGGTAGGGACCTGCGAGACTAAACGTGGCTAAATCACCCACTGGTGAAAAGTACTATAGGCCAATCTATTGTTTAACTATATGGAGGTGCGAAGAACTGGAACTCTTTTGACAAGATGAGCCCGGAGAAAGTGTGTAATTTTGCGCTTTGTGCATTGTGGGACATGTACCTCAATAATAGCGCTCCGTCGAGATGACGTCAGTACCGATGTTTGTCCGCTTTTTGAGCTATTAATAGCAGCCAGACTCTACGCTATTGAAGTGACTGTCCCATGATGCCTTGCGGTCAACCTCGGAAAACTATTTATCGACCAGCCTGCGACAAGATAATCTTTGAGAAATTGAACTCAGATTGTTATGTAACTCGGCGCTGGATATATTCAAGTTTGTATTCAGGCGAACTATTCTTGGATTTAAAACTATTCATTTTCTTCTTCCAAAATAGAATTCCGTTTCAAATAGATCAAAATATTTATCGCTTGCTTTGAATAAAAAGGTGTTCGCTGACAGCAGTCTTGAGTTCAGGTGATTCTCTGACCGTGTAACCATAGAAATAACCTCATTAATCAACCAATCACAGTAAAGTACTGTATCTATGAACACATCCCGTCACACTTTGCGAGCATAAATTACAAACTTTCTCCGGGCGCGTCTTCTAATGCTTAGAAAAATTGCATCCATCATTTAGAAATTTGCAATAACTCTCACATTTGTAGTTTATAGATTATCTTAGGTTATTCTCTTTAATTTATGACTGTTTTAATTTGTAAATAATTTAAATATTCTATGTATAATTAAGCACTGTCGTCGTGTTAATATCAACATTTATGCTGAAGCAGGCCCGTAGCGAGCTGTTAAGTACAGGAGGGCCGAACGTCGTAATGCCACCCGGGAAAATTGTGAAATACTGAGTCTCGGAAATGCTATTTCCTACGTTTTGAGTCGATATATTAAAGAATTCTGAAGGTTGTGAAACGTCATTTTAAACAGTCAAAAGACAACATAATTATTTCAAATATTTGAATACATCCAATGTTTTTATTTCATAGTATTTTTTTTATTAAGTAAGAGACTGTAAGCTAACAGTCCAGTAACCATCGTGATGTTTTAGGTAAAACATCGTAAACCATCGTTTATAGTTCCATGAGGGGAGTGACTTATTCTACCTTTCAAAAACAACGGTAAGTAGCGTTTTCCGAAAACGAAAGCCTACACGAGCCTGATTTTTTTACAGCCAGCGGTTCACACTCCGTTCTAATTGGCTACTTCATGTTAGGTTCACATAGCGCTTTAATTAGGTTCAGGCATTTCAAGACTGTTATGACGCAAACAAGATTTATTTAAATTATTTTAATGTTATTTTTCGAATATCGGCTGAAATTTTTTCTCTGTTCTTTATCATACTATTTCTGAGCAAATTTCGGGGGGGGGGGGGGATGCCACCCTCCCACACCTCAAATATGGGCCTGTGAAGCATTCTTAACAGTTTAAATTATGTTTTTGTTATTACTATTATGTATCCATATTTTAATATAAATTATTCACACTTTCTCTCCACAAAGGAAAATCGCCAAAAAGATTGACATTGATAATAATGGAAAGATTACAGCCCAAGAACTTGAAAACTGGATTGAAGGAAATATGAAAAGGTATTCCCTAAAAAATACAAATGATAGAATGCGAAAATGGGACACGGATAAAGACGAGAAAATTTCATGGAGCGAATATCTTGCTAATTTTGACACTGCTGCAAATACTGTGGAGAGAAAGAACCCGTTAAAATTTGACGAGCGACGTTTTGACGTGAGTTTATTGCATATATTTTACAGCCTTTATACATTAGTTATACCTGTTGTAATTATTCTTACTATAAAGATAAGAGCGCAGCTCAATTTCGTTAAATTTCAAAGCATTAAAGCATCGACAGGTACATATTACTGATATATAGACAGGTACATATTACTGATATAGATTTTACATGAAGTGAATCGTTGAATGCAAAAATGTTTTAATATTTGGGTCTTCCTGAGCAAAATCATAATATATCTTGTCAGCCGAAAATTTCATTCTCATGGACTTTTTTGCTGTTAAAATTACCGGATGTGATGTCACAAGAGGTATTTTTGTGGCAAGTAACAAAAGAAAACGCCATTAGAATATTAGTTCCATCTTCAAGTTTGTTCCACAAATTTACTTGAAAATGTGCGTATAATAACTCCTCGTGATAATGAACGTTGTAAACTTAGCAATCACTGAGATATAAGACATTTTTAATGAGTTAAAATTATCTAGCCAACAGCTGACGTCAGAGACCATCTTATTTACATATCAAACAAACTAAAATATTTCAAAAACGAACTAAAATACGGGAAAGTTGTAAAAGGTGTTACTCCATATCATGTTACGAGTTCTTTAATTATTATACAAACTTAATTTTTGTTGCCAATGTCCTTTAAGAAAACGTTTTTGAATTAATACCATAATAACATTGATGTACAAGCCTTACTATTATATCTAAACACGTGCATTCAGCGTTTTAATGCAGTTATATTTAATTAAAACATCTGCATTGATTATAAATAAACCTAATCATGTTGCGTGAACTATTTTTCCAGCTACATCTCTTATCTAACTTGCATGGTTTGCCAGTATATTTTCCATAAAGTTATGATTGTTACCTTTAGATAAGATACATAGATAAGACTTATATAATTTATAGATGGATAGATGGGACTATCTATAGATATAGATAGACAAGACTTTATTTTCAGAAAAATCTGGTATTATGAGGGGCCCAAAACGCAGGATGACCACGAAAACCCAGGATCGAAAGTATCCCTACTGACGTAAGACTCGGTGATCGCATAAGTATAGCTCAAACTAGATCACTTCGGTTCGAGACATGCGAAACACTTTTTCATGAACCACTTCTTATGTGTATTATTTTATGGCAATTTAAAAACTTATATTTTGATATATTAACGCTCAATAGTATTATTTCTATAAAAGCTTGTTTACAGTATTAGTTTCGAGCTAGCTTACATCAAGTTAAAGGTTTCCATGTTTTGTGTTGTTGTTTTTACCTAGTATATGTAACATTGCCTAAATATGTCGTTCTTATCCTGTATAATGGTAGAAAGCTGATATGAATGGCGATGCACTTTTAAGCAGAGAAGAGTTGACATTTTTCCTACATCCTGAAGACAGTCCATTCATGAAAGATCTGGTGGCACAGGTACATTTAAATTTCGAAAATCTTTAATCTTTTCAGAAATTTCACTGACATATTTTGAAAATTTAATTTCAAAATATTGTAAAACACATAAGTATCTTAAAGTTTCATCTTAAAGTTTCATCCAAAATATTTATATTTTTACACAATTAATATATATGTATCCAGGATTTATATTAATAATTATTAAACAAAATTCATCCATTCAAAAGTCCATTCTCGTGTATAATTGCCTAGTTTATTCGTGATTATATGTAGTGAGAAGCTACGAGTGACACAATGAGGCCGAGTACTTTAAGGAAAAATGATAATATTTTTTCTTCCAAAATAATTTATTACAACTGACGAACATCAGCTAAACTTTTATACTAAACATGAAAATTATATTATTCAAGTTTCGTTATCAATATCTTGTGGTAATTAATTAAATGCATTTATAATAAAGGGTACTTATCGGATGGCTGAGGGTACCACCACTATCTTAAATAAGAGCGTTGTAAATTACACATGTAATTTGGTTTTTGCCTAATTTATAATAGACTTATTATTGCCTATTTCGGGAGAAAAGAGTAAGAAAAACACAAGCCGGACGCAAGTGGTTCATAGCTATTCGAGAGTTTCTAAAAGTTTATTCACTGTTTATAAAACAATGTAAACTCTACGCACGCTGTGATTGGTCAACTTGCTGGCCTCGATCAGGCCACGGAGACCTGAATGACGTCAGTAACTAATAAGAATTGGAATTAAATCAAAATCAAAAGAGTTATATATCGTAATTATTCAAAGTATCAGCAATTGTTTCTAAATTATTTTATAAAAATCATAAGAGAATACGTTTGGCCGGGTCTCTATAACGTGATCGAAACCCTGGTGAAGTAATAAAAACATTCGAAAAGTTGGAAAGATGCTCGTGTTTTTATTGTAGCGTCACTCGGGTTTGATCAATAGCGTTATAGAACTCGTGCAAACGTATTATTTAAATATAAACAAAAACATATAATTATTTTTATAAAGAATAAATTTACATGGACCTTTTCCAAAACCCCTATTTGTATATTTTTATCTAAACACGGCAACGTCTATTAATCAGAGCTCGCACAAAAGCAACTTATATATATTAGAAAAGCCAATTCAAATACATAATGATGTTTGAATCAGCAGTAATTTATGATTAAATTTTAATGTTCTTTTCTAAGGAAAATATGGAAGTGCTGGATACAAACTCGGATGGTACTATTTCCCTCAAAGAATTTGCGGGTTAGTTTGTTCAATAAAACATGTTTTAACAGGAAAACATTTTTGCGGATATTTACTAAGGATTTTCGTGTGCATTGATTATTATTAGTCATGAAATACAATTCTGAGCGTGGTAACCACATTAGAAACTATACCTTCGACACAAAAACTGTTTTGTGGACATTGATAAAATTATGATGAATTGAAATATTTCTTTTGGTTTACTAGGTGATAGTAATGGGCGATTGAGCGATTCTTTAATTAATGGCGTAGCTAATCAATTTGGCCAGCTGGACAAAAATAAAGATGGCAAATTAAACAAGGTGATTGTTGCTGATTATCATCATTGATCGTTAAAACCAACATGTGCTCGCACAAAACGCGCCTGTTTTATATTATTTGCCCTTTTATATTGATAATAATCATAACCTGACATTTAACAAAATAAATAATAAAATATTTGAAGGTTAGCATGGTGATATAAAATTTCGTATGCATGCACAAAGCTCAGGAAGCAGCATGTGTATAATTTACTCAGAATTTATCTGTCGCCAGATATGTTGACTCAGGCATTCATCACTCATATATACTGTGAGGAAGGCCTGAACGGCTGAACCAACAAGTCTAAAGCTGAGAAATAAATAGTCCACGTGTTATTCGCAACAATTAAGATAAAACCGAGAATATAAAACTCGTTTCATCAATATTAAAGACTTATTAACCGAGTGCGAGGTCTGTACGGTAAATGAAGTATTTACCTGAGGTTTTCGTACAGACCGAGCGACGAAGGAGCGAGGTCTGTGCGAAAAAAACGAAGGTAAATACTTTACCGTACAGACCAAGCAAACGAGGTTAATAAGATATTTATTATATGGCTTTTGGTTCATTTTGTTCTCTGTTTTTAACATTGTGTTTGTCTTTAGATGTTGCCGTTTACCTTACCTCTGAGCTTGTTGATTTCGCTTCATGTTTACACGCGCTACTGGTCGTTAGGCATTCATTTTCTTCACCTATATAAACAGCTTTCAAGAAAAGCAGTTCGAACTTTTTCAACGAACATACTCAAATCCTCTTTTATTTTCATCTAAATCAACTCATAAATGTTCCCGCCAAAACTCACCGCGGTCCGGAAATGGCGTATTGCCCTCTCACAGCGCCGGGAGGGCAATACGCTTTTTTCCGGACCTCTCACGAACCAATCAGCGTGCGCCATCTTTCTTAGCCATATAATAAAAAGGACTATGTAATGTTCTGTTTTATAATTATATTGAAATCGATGAAATAGCTGCATGATGATGACATGTAAAGATAAAATTGATATCTTTACTGCTCACAGCGAAGATATAATTTTTATCTTCACATGCGAAGATATCGCTTCTGATAGATTATTTCTGAATAGCAGAAAATCTATAGTATTTTATCAATATATGTGTAGTAAAATATATCAACACCGACATCTGCGGCTGTTTCGTATAGTTTTAGTTTCGATCTGTTGGTTGGTTCATTTGAAGTGCAGCTACGATCAATTCGGTTCCGATTTTTTTCATAGCTAAATAATAACTATAAAACCATGATGCAAATAATTACGTTCACTCAATATTGAAGTGAAATAATAAATTTAAGGCTGCTAAATTTGGAGATTATTTTCTCAAATGTTTTGTATGGCCTCATGATGGATCGCATCCCCATTTGTGCAAATAAGCTCAAAGTCCATAGCCTTTAATCAGTTATAAATTGCTTTAATATTACCCTACAAGTCTGGAAATAATTATTTTCGCTGTACCTGTCAGAATGACCAGCTCAAATAATATCCTAGACCTAGTTTTTTTTGGACCTAGACTTATTTGGTGTTGTATACTTTTATTTTCTGGGAAAAAATCGCAAGCCCTTTAAGTTATATTTAAAGTCTAACACAACTTTCCACATTTTAAAGGATGAATTGCTGACCTGGATTGTTCCTAACGAAGCAGAGACTATCAGTAACGAAGCGATGCACCTTCTTAGTCAAGCTGATGGAAATATGGTAAATAGTGTTCTGCTACTTCACGTAATGTTCAATCCAGAGACAGATTATCTGATAAAATGTATATATTGTATCATACTAGTGCATAATCAGATGATGCATGGACGTTCGTCAAGCTCTTATCCTCAGAAAATGTTTTCTGAGTCCATTCCTTTCTGGGACTTAGAAACGTTTTTCTATAAGAGAGTTGACGGTTGTCCATGTATCGACTTTCTACTCCGAGCTCTCCCGCATTCATTACGGCAGTATATATATTAATATATCTAGTGTATAATGTTAGTCTCACGGAAGCTACATCTATCATAAATGAAAAGAAATATCTATCTCTAGAAGAAGAAACACGGATTCTCAAAATGCTTCTCTGATAAAATTAAAGATATCGTGTCAATTAATAATAGTGCAAAGTTTGATTCCGAAATTTATGATATTCGAACGATCTCATGCATGGGACCATTCATCAAAGCCCCGATTACACTGCAATGTACGTTTTGGGCAAGGTGAGTTGGTACTTCTGGGAGCTAAAAACTGCCGTGTCTCCAATCAAATGTAAATTTAATATCTCCTCTTTCAGGATCACATGTTGACCTATGACGAAATGGCAAACAAGTATGAAGCTTTTGTTGGAAGTAAAGCAACACATTATGGTGATCTTCTAAGACCAAACCCCGACTTGTAATTATATAGCATGACACAGTTGTCCACTAAGTTTAATAAACATTTTCAATAAGACCTTTTAATAGAAATATCAATCACAGTTTATCGATGCATTGTATATTTTATCATAATTGAAGTAGTTTTTATATTTTTTATAACTTTTTATAACTATATAATGTAGATGCTTTGAAGAATGTCTGTGCTTCAGAAATAATGTGTTTCACCCTCGATAGAAATCAATAGTATACTATAGTATATGGACAACTTACATTGTGAAATCAGCTACAAGCGCTCTTTATTAGTAATTTAAAATGAAGACGAGTGAAAGTTCCGAACGTTCTTTATATAAATATAAGGCCGTTTTGTTCTTGTTTTCTTGTATAGCCAATTAAAGCTTAAAAACTAAAATTGACTTAACCCTATGACCCTATCTAGACTGATCTTCTGGGGTTCGGGGGGGGGGGGGGGATCTGCCCGCGGGAAATATCTCCAAAACTATTAGATGTATGCCAATGAAATTTTCACAGGTTGATGGCATGGTAAAGCGAAATATACGTTACATTTTTGTTGTCATGGCAACAAATTGTGACGTCATTATGACGCCATCGGTAAAAAATTCGGATTTGAAGCAATTCAAAAAAGGGTTTTTCTCTGGATTATTTCTTACTGTTAACGTACACAAGTTATTATATCAATAAATAGATTTATCTTAATCGATATGTTCTTATTTTTGTGTTAGTAGGTGTTCAGAAATACTCTGTAACTTTTTTTATACCTAATATGTCTTCATCATTTTTTTAGTCCATACTACCAATGCATAACTAGGATAAAAGTCGTAAAATTTTAGATTCATATCTGATTCATATCTGATTCATATCTGATTAATGATATGATTCATATCATTAATGATTAATATCATTAATGACGCTATCTCAGGCA
This sequence comes from Chrysogorgia sp. JL179-B06, assembly GCA_035772405.1. Lineage (NCBI taxonomy): Eukaryota > Metazoa > Cnidaria > Anthozoa > Scleralcyonacea > Chrysogorgiidae > Chrysogorgia > Chrysogorgia sp. JL179-B06. The sequence goes on along the minus strand of JAYKKM010000123.1, from coordinate 1,828,456 downwards.
CTAGCCCCCTTGTATTTGAAAGCTTGAGGTGGAGCTAAGTACGATGCTAAGTACGATATGATGCTCTCATGTTATGACCGGCCCAAAAATATTCTTTTCCCCCGTCCCTGGGAGGGTTAATCCGCCACTGTAGGGAGGAAGACAACTTCAGTATATTTGAGATTTGAGTAGAATGAATTAGTCTACTCTGGCATTATTTCTTCCAAATTGTGGAAATTGTTCCAAATGCGCGGCTCATCGAAAGAGTCTTTTTATTGGTTCAAGTGAATCAAATAAACAGACACAATTGCATGTTCTTATGTGTTCGTTTTATTGAAAATATCACTACAGACTGGTGGTGTATAAGAGCTAGCCGAATAACCAGCTATAAATTGCGCATAATGGTATAATGCTTGTCATTCTCTTATTATAGGCAAACCAAATACGCGCAACATTGCATTGGGTAGAGATTTAGATGTTGTCCGTGGCTCGTCAAGCTCTATGTTCCTGATCGCTCTACTTCGCAGATGCTCGGGCGTTCTACTTCGCAGATGATATAGGGGCGCTGATTAGCTTAACACGGCTACTATAGACAGTAGACACCCACGGCCACGATGATATTTCAAAGTAGAAGTTAGTTTGGCTCTAGGAAGAGAATATTGATCTTTTTGGGTTGATGAAAGATTTTCGTTGACATAACTCAGGCTATACTCAGCCCGGTTAGCCGGGCTAGCGCGGCTCATATAAACAGCCCCTAACTCAGGCAAATCGATTCTACCCACGCATCTCCAAAATGTTCGTGATATAAAATACGATTTTCCGACTAACAATTATGTCAAATTAGAGTTTTACGCTTACATCTTACTGATACAGCCATGTCAGCGAGGCATGTGGTTAATACATTATTATATATTAATAATAATAACCTCCAGATGTTTCATTGCGCACGGAAATTGTTTGTATTTGGACAGGTTCTGTACATATAATTTTTCTTTTGTCTGGGAATAAAATATACGCAGTATTGTTATGCTAAGAAGTAAACGTTTTACAAACAATAAGTCCCGGTGTGCTGGTTTTAAATTACTTTGATTAAAGCGGAAGGAGAGTTGGTGTGTAACATTAAACCTTGGTTAAACCACTCATACCACAGTACGTGGAAGACGTTTTGAACCTGTTGTTCGTAGTCGGTAAACTCGTGGCTTTCAAGACATCACTGGATCGGATATACGATTATTTTAAGCCCCGTCCGACTCGTTGACGAATAATATCCAATATATCGATATGTATATACCCAGCATTCGTAATTCAAGAGAGCATATCATGTCAATATATATTTCCTTATTGCTAGCTGTTTTTTTATGTCGCACGCCGACAGTCTATGCTCACCAAGGAAGTGATCATACTTCGTCGTTTTCTCCTGGTATTCCTGCACAACACGACCATGAGCACGAAACGGATAAACACAAAGACTATGAGAAACAAGTCTTACTTGGCGAAGAAACAGAAGGAGCTGGCTATGATAATCTTTCAAGAGAAGATAAAATCAATAGATTACGGTGAGTGGTAAGATGTATGACAGTATATCCTTGGTATATTATAGGATAATTATGAGCCTTTCTGATATATCCGTTATCAGGTATTTACTGTATACTGTACATGTATGTCCTGTAGTGCATGTCGAAATGTAGTTATTCTATAAGATATTCAGTATCTTGGATAATCAGCAAGACGGGCTATTTATATGTTCATTCAACATCTTCAAAGTGTAATTTAGATTCCAATGAAGGATATCTGCGATGCTAAGCCAGCTTGAACACATCAACACACTAAGCAAATGTTTACATGCATGACCGGGGCTTTTGCCCAATACCCGAACTTCGATCCACAGTGTTATTTAATTTAATTTTATCAGTTAATATAATTTAGTACGCTAAGGCCCGGTTCAGACGCCAAACTTTTGATGAGCCGAACCTAATGTTAACAAGGCGTCGGGGAGGCGTAAACTCGGGTTACTGATTGGTTGCAGAAAAGCGCAACGTGGCCAAAATGGTTTATGTTATGAGGTTCCAAATATATTAGCATATATTAGCAACAGAACGATAGATATGTTCTGTTGCTAATTTATGCTAGTATATTTGCAACCTCGTACCTTAACATTCACTAGGATAATTTTTCCGATTTTGGTGAATATCAGGTCGATGACTGTTTAATAATACACAATCTTCGTCCATGCATGTGGTCCCATCACTTGCTATTTTTTAACGAGCAAAATATTTACCTCCGAACTTATTAAACGGTCACACAAACCACGATGTCATTCACTGCAAAAATTCCGCTACCTCGATAAAAATCTGAACATTGAATGTCCCAAATCGCTGCGACGAATTAGGCGTCGATGGACGAGCGTTGTGAAAATCCGCGGGAACGCTGGAATATCACGGAATATTCCGGAATTGAACGCAGTATGCCAGAATATCACGGAATATTATAGTAATAATAATGTCTTCAATAATTCATCAGATAAAAAATACATATACAATGTTACATGTGTAATATAATAGGATAATAACTATAATTTACAATAAAATACTAACAATTGACAATTAGTATACTAGTATAAAGCATCTAAATAGCAAGATAATATTTAAAATAACACGGGTAATGCAAGTTCATAAAAACGGGTGGTAGTGACTTTCGGGCGGTGGCTTCTCTTTTTCCGTAAATTGTACTTTATACTTTTACACTGTGGCAAAGAACGAAGAGGAGGCTATCTAATTTCCTAATACTTTCTTAAAAATGTTTCTAAAATACTATGAATATTTACAGTTTAGATGTGTATTTACACTTAGAGCAGCGCTCTAAAAAATATGCCGCCCTTTATGCCGCACTGCTCGACTGCATGGTACCCAGGCCTTCCTTCTCTTGCTACACGGCCAATGCTTATTCTTTGCCAAATCATACAGTAGATAATGGAAGGGGAACTGGATATGAAACCTAAAACGATGTTTCGAAACCGGAAGTGATGTTTGCACAACTTGCTATCGTAATTATACGCTTATAAGCGGTTGATGCAGCAACTGATGGTCCCACATGGCTACGATAAGTTATTGCTGAATTTTAATAATGATATAATATACAATTATTGGATGAGGCTGAGCATGATATTAAGAATTATCCAGACCGAGGTCAGATTTATCTGTCAAAGCCGAAGGCTGAAGCGGATAATATTGACCGAGGTCTGGATAATTCTTGTTAGCATATACCAAAACAGTGGATAGTGCTTTTCGTGCAATCTGATTGGTTCCTCTAGCTCGGAATATCCTGCACTATTCACTGTTTCGCAAAACAAGATGGTGTCCTTCTCTTGAACGACTTTTCTTTTTACGTAATGCAAGAAATTGGTAAAAGCAGGAAGGTAGAAAACAATTACTGTATGCAGGGAAATTATTTTACGTAATATTTGTGAAAAACAAGTTGCAAAAAGAGAATAGAAAGTGCTCAAAAACCCGCAGAACAACGAAATAAATGTGCTCCAAAAACAAACTCGATTGAACGAACTGACTGTTGTCAGTTTTCTTTAGAAAAGTGTATTCCGTGTAGTTCATATATCGATATTCTCCTTTATATAGTTTATGAGACAATTTGAATTGCCTTTCATATAGAATTTAATAACATTTACAAACATTAAAAATCATTTCAGTTACAACAAAAACCAAGCAAAACCTAAAGAATTAGTACGGTATCGGCTGTAAAGATTACCGCGATCACACTGCCAAAGAAACTGGCAAGTAATGAACTGAATACTAAACAAATGACCTGGTTATGACCAGAGAAACATACTACCGATTTTATAACAGTAAACACCCACAGAAATTATTTGTAAATTAAAGGAAATTCAACGACTAAACACATGAAACATTGACACTGCACTGACAGAAATAAAAACGCTTATATAACTCATCTTTTGCAAAGAACAACTCGTTTACTCACCCAGAATTCATTAGCTATCCTTTGTCCTAAGGTTTTCCCACTTACAGTATTAAAATATTTCCTTTGGGCTAAAATCCAGTGGTCTTTTGCCTTACTGTGATCCAACTTCGAAACGAGCTGCGAAAGGTTTTCAAAACGACCGGGCTGTCAGCTTGTCAAAACTGATAAACAACTCCATATATGGAGTTGCCACCTTGGGAGAATTTAGTTTTGCCTTGCGTTTCGCAACAATTCCTGGCTAAATTATAATGAAACTAACCGAAATTTACCTAATTTTTATCAATTTGTTTTGGTATATGCTAAAACAATTATTCACCTCAGTGTCAGTGAATAGTGGTGGATATTTACCTCGACGCTTCGCGTCTCGGTAAATATCCACCACTATTCACTTCCACTTCGGTGAATAATTGTTAAATATCATGCGTAAGCCGAATTCAATAATTGTTTTATTATACATTGTTCAAAATAGTCTTACTAAAAATATACAAACAAATCTACTACAAGCCATTTTTATTTTGTAATTTTTGCGCGCTTAGTCCTAGTGACGTCATCAGCGTTCAAATTTTTGTTTTGGACACCTCCGTGCAATAATTCACAGTATTCGACGGAAATAACGTCGCGCCTGCCGGACATTGATAATTCACTGAGAAATAAGAAACGAGAATGAAGTTTGAATGTATAATAATATTACTTAATTCCAGTTATTAGTTTCTGTTATTAGATTAGGTGCATTAACCGCTTATAATCAACCTCGTTCCCAGGGCATTTTGCCTCCACGGTGGAAGGTCGGCGAAAATGGCCCTGGGATCGGCTGGTCACATGACACCCAGAATTTCTGGGTGTTCAGATACGATAATTTTAGTGGTCTTTGTTCCATTGCCTTTGTCTACTTTGTTGACCTGAATAATTGAGAAATATTCAATGCTCTTCAGAGTTGTTCATGTCAGCATTCGTCGGCATAAAAGCAGCTAACAAGCTTAATAATCCACCATACATCCATGGTTATCTCTTACAAAAGGTATGAAGAAGCATATATCCAATTTAGCGAAAGCTATCTCTTCTAATTTGCTGTAAAATTTGAAGACATCATTCAGATTTAGATGAATAAATTATACTCGGCTGAATTAATTGAGTTCTATGACAAGCCAATCGCATTATAGAATGGATCAGCCGATCCCAGGTCCATTTTCGCCTACCTTCCGCCGTGGAGGCAAAATGCCCTGGGTACGATGTTGCGCTTATAATCTTATAATTACCATAGCAAGATGCGCGAACTTTGTTTCTGGTTTCGTTTAGTTTCCTATCCAGTTCCCCTTCATTATCTATGGCTAAACCGAAATTTTCTTTTTTTATCTTTATTTTGATAAAAAATCATACCAAAAAAGACAAAATTTACGTCAAATTAAGCAGGATTTTTTACGTGAAATCAGCCCTTTGAGAACTTTGTCGAGCTTGTTCCAGGTACTGGAAGCTGGTGACGATCAATTATATTCTTGACTTCTATTCTTTGGGGGAGGGGACTTTTTGTCTTTCTGTTCATTAACATGTGATAATCAAGTATTTATTAACAATTTAAATTCTTCTACATAATGTTGTGAAATATGTTTCTATTCTATGTGCTTTTCTATTATTAAGCCATGTACTTACTGGAATTATCTAGCTTTAAATGATATTGCATGCAATACATTGTCAAGTATATATAGTAAAGACATGTGGTGCATATGCAAACGTTATCTTTATGTTTCTCTCATCTTGGATTATATTTGCAATAGTTTGCAGGTTTACAGAATTTGAGTAACACTTTTCAGTGCAATTCATTGACATATTTAAGCAAGTAAATGGTTTGAACCTAGGAGTAACATTAGATGTGTGAAGTTGATCGTCCAGGTTGTTGTAGTCTTGAGAAAGACTATTGTTGGTGACTGACGTTTCGATGGCCTCAGCAAAAGGTCATCAAAAAGATACATCAGAAACAATTGCGCATATTTTACGACATTACAACATACGTGTAGCCCACAAACCTATGACTATACTTTGCGACATATACTGACTAACGTGAAAGACAAAGAACAGCCTCACGAAAGACACGGTGCAGTTTACAAGATCAAATGCGCCGACTGCCAGGACACTTATATATGCACGGTAAAATCGGCAGAAACCTAAAAATCAGACTAGCTGAACACAAACGAGCTACTAGAAAGGGGACAGGACTAATCACATAGCTGCACACCATATACAAACAAAACACGATATTGACTTGGACTCGGCTGAATGTATCGCCTTTAACACAAACTACAAACAGCGACTTACATTAGAAAGTTGGCATACCAACTTGGAACATAAACCACTTAACAGATCATAACAATTACCGACACTATATACAAAAGACTTCTTTGCACGCACGAACGAACAATAGACCAACCGACAAACAATACACCCACGCTTAACGCATAACGCAACACCCACTCACATTGATTATGACACAAACAACCGATGACGAACAATATTGGCCCACGCTTAACGCATGACGCAACACCCACTCACACTAATTATGACACAAACAAACGATGACGTAATGAACCAGACGTACAGTATATATATATATATATATATATATATATATATATATATATATATATATATATATATATATATATATATATAGGAAAACTCTGACAAACACGCTTTACTTGACTTTGAAGATGACCGCCGCTGGGGCCGTCGAAACGTCAGTCACCAACAATAGTCTTTCTCAAGACTACAAAAACTTGGACGATCAACTTCGCACATCTAATATTTAAGCAATTTCCGTATAGCATTATTTTGAAGTTCAATGCAGTACGGAATGCCATGATAATGTTTACTTTCAGTTTCTCTTCGAGATCGAAGGCCAATCACCAACCAGGTCTCCCGTGTGTTCATTATATGTATTGTAAGCATTACTGTGTATATGAGCGTATATGTACGAATAATCGATACACATGGTGGTAGTTAGCTATATCATTGATCAACTAGGCAAGTTTTCAGAAAATCAGCAATCTCGTCCAAAGCTCTGTGTCCAAAGCTCTGTATAATGCCTCGAAGTTTCACAAGGCCTAATATGGGAAATAATGGGAAATATTGCGCAATTTTGCAAATTTATGACACCCAGAGAACAAAAACTTAGAAAAACCCAAACCGAAACCTAGACTCTGGCTACCACAGCTATAGCCTGCAGAGTAATTAGAAAAATCCTTTGTTCAACTGTCATTTCATTAGGTTCATGAAAAGTTCCGCGTCTGAACATAGTCGAAGAGGTATGGTCTGGAAACTCAACGAAAGTCTTTGTTCTATCTTTTTGTTCGTCTTTATGCAAATTTGTGCAGGGTGACGGTTAGTGAACACATTGTATTTTGGTATAATGAAGCACTCATCCAATAGCAATTCGTTTGTGTTCAATCGTTCAACTGCGCTGTTTTAACGGATTGTGTACAGTGAGGTACCGTTCAACATAAATCGCACCTCTTCTGTTGTTAACCGCTTTGAGGACATCCCTGATGAGGATAGATTGGTGCATTGTAAATCGAGATATGGTCTGGAAACACAGCAAATTTTAAAGCGGTAAACAAATGAGCTGCGATTTATATGTTGGACGGTACTCACCGTGCACAAATCCATTGTTTTAGATTTATTAATATTTAGACAACAAGGTTGAACGATTGAACCGAAAGTTGCGATGATTGCTTAATTATACCAAGAGAACAATGTGTTCAGTGACCGTTAGTCGGTACCGTGTACTAATTTGCATAAAGATGAACAAAAGCATAGAATAAAGACTTTCGTCGACTTCCATGACCATGCCTGATGCTTAAAGTCCGTTTTCCACTACACAATTTATTCGCGCAAAGCGACTTTTTCTTTCGTCTTATTAGCGCTCGGGTAGAACTAATTAACCACCCGGCCATAAGGTTTAGCTTCTCCTACATGGTCAGGATAGATTCGATATCTCGCTGAGACAGGTCCATTTAGAATGAAATATATACGAGATCATGGATACATCAAATGATAGATCATCAAATGATGGATCTTCACTTCAATTTTTTCTCGATTTTGTGATTTCATTTCTTCCCCATTCGATTTAATTAGATAACCAATGATTAATCTGTGCTCTCAGGATTGTCGTTCATCTTGCACGAAAATTAGGCGATCGTTTTCGAGAATATCTCAGTCAGACGAAACCTGAGGGGCTGTTTACATGAATCCGGATTGAGCTTCATTCCGGATTGAACTCATACCGGTTCTGTTAAAATCCCTCTTCTTAAAATCCTCTTGTTAAAATCCCTCTTGAATCCGGAATGAGATGCAACTCAATTTAGTTTATTTTCTCATTCCGAAATGGAATTTCATTCGAGGTTGAAATTTCATTCCGGTGTCGTATAAAGGCGGTGCGAGATTTCATTTCGGAATGAAAAATGCGACCTAGAGGACTGAAACGGACAACATATGCATGCTTTTAACATTTATAGACGACAATTTGCAGCTAGAAACAGGAATTGCGCCGACGTCATATTGTTCAATATAAATAGATCTTTGTCGACGACGTTGTAAATGTAAGGTGAATTAAATGCTTGTTTACTTACGACCGCATATCGATGCTAGCAATGCTTGTCCACCTTTTTATGTTTATTCTTCGCCAAATTATCAGTTTACGCCACATGTTGAAGAGTGTACAGAAAGAAACATACCCGCTATAATGTTATTGATCGCCATCTTGAAATTTCAGATTTCGCGCGATTTTCGATCCTGGGATAGAATTCCTATGTAAACGCGGTTTCAATTCACGTTCAATCCGGAATGCAACTGAATCCGGGTTCATGTAAACAGCCCCTTAGTGATTACCCAGTCGCTGAGCATTTTAATTCGGTAGGCCACTCGATCCATAGATGATATGTGCATCAGGTTTATTTTCAACTTTACAACACTCTACACCAACACGTGATTTGCATGTGCAGCTCTCCAACAACTCGTTATTTTTTGACATCATTACGTCACCCACAGACTATATTTTTCATATTCAATAGCAAAATATATAATATTTTTCAGTTCAATAGCGAAGAAGGTGGACAGTAACCACGATTACGTTATTTCCAAAGAAGAATTAAATAAATGGATTCAAGAAAATCATATGAAATACTTGTTAAAAAACAGCAGGGAATATGTTGGAGATATTGACCTAAATAATGACAGCCTGGTATCATTTAAAGAATACGAACTATCCCACTTCGTCCCAGGTAATTACTTCATAGTTTTAGCATATCTGCGATTATCTCATTGTGAATATATTCATTTATTCATTAACTTTTTTAAAGGTGTCCGGACGAACCTATTACAGTGGACAAACAAACAAATTAAAACAAACGTACATCTTCCCTTTGCATAGGGAATAGGGCCATAGGCCTTATGGATACGGAAAAGATCCATAAAGATCACAGCGCATGCGAATAAATGTTAAACATGTCTTTTTATCGTATACACCTGTATCTCCCCAAGTATCACGGTCCTGCGCTAACGTTTGCCAGGCGTCAATGTCTATTGCTGCATGAGTCTCTAGCGACTTTCGAAATGCTTTTTCATATGTATACAGTATACTACGGTGCACCTCGTGGACATTTCGACCGTATCCAAGATGATAACATTTTCCTCGGCAAACGACAAATGTCCATTCTTGCGACGTGTCCAGCCCAACGAAGCTGACGTCTCATAACGTAGAAATCAGTCGGTGATATTCCCAAACGATTCAGCAGCTCTGCAGTCGTGATTCGATAATACTGATCGAGTGTGTCTTCGCGCAACACGGAACATTGATCGCACACATCACGCGTGAAAGTTTCGCAGTTGTCGATAAAGTGCCTCCGTCAGGCACCAAGATTCCTCTCCATATATAGCAGAACCAGAGTCATTCAAATGTTGAAAAACAAAGCGGCCGAGTGCTCCTCTGTAAGCTCTGTTCATATATTTTCAGACATGTTTATACTTTCATATGACGTTACCAATAATCAGTATATCTTCAGGTTGTTTCCTTGCTGTGCATTAATTTGTCTAACTGTTCAAAAGAAGCATCCTAAACATTATCATCCGCTGCATCAATTGGGGCATAAGCAGACATACTTTAAGTAAAACACCATCTCTGATCAACTACGTATATAGCTCGGTTCTGTTTGTCTCTTAACGTCAACCGAACAGCTATACTGTATGTATCATGCGTGCAGCAATATCGTCATGCACTTCAGATCCTGCCGCATTCCATGCTCGAACTCCATCTGAGCTAAACGAAATGCCCACTCCTTGAGATTCACGTTTTCTTTTCAATAAAGTTGGATCAAGACCGAACAAGACAAGGAGACATTGTTCATTTTAAAGTATTTCAATTCTTGCTCGCCAAATTTTTTGTATACAAGCTGCTAACACGTTCGTTCTCCTGACATATACAGTATAAACATTTGCTCAAGGCGTTCGTCAGATTTAAGACCACGTAGATTTTGGGATACGATTGTTACACTTACCTATTATATACGGGCGAGCCTAAATTTAAACTCACGCAGGCACATAACCACACGGACACATAACCACACGGAGCAAACCATTCTAATCCGCTATATACAATATAAATATAAAATATTTTCCATGACTATTCCACGTAAAGTCATGATCGGGTCACAAATTGGCCACCATTCGTTGTCCGTCTCGACAGGTAAAGCTGCTAACTATTTGGTGCGCAAAGGTAAAGCTGCTAACAAATTTGCCATAGAATTTCACAGATTTAATAATTCATGAAGATAGTCTGTATGTAGCATATGTGGGCAAAACTCTTTCGTTTGGTAATATCACATTATGACGTAATCATGACGTCACCGAAAAATGAAAATTCCTATAATCTTCGAAAGATTTTAAGTTAAATAATAATTTTTCACATGCGATTAGTATCTGCACTGTTATCGATCTTCAAAAAAGTACGTATGGATTTTAAGAATTTTTAAAAGTAGCCGGCATATTTAAGGTGTGTGGTAGAATAGTAAAGTAATATAATCACAAAATCAGCATAATAGTAAAATAATTTATTATATAAAATTATTTTATATACAATAAACTGCATTTTGCATAAATGTAACTGATTTTTATGGAAGTAATTTCGGTTTACGCGACAGTCAGAAATGTATCATTATGTCAAAAATGACGAAAATTGTAGAGTTTATATTTTAATTACGTTACCAGACGAAAGAAAATTGCCTTCATATTCCACACATAAAATATCCTGGTTATACCTTGAATTTATTGTCCTCTCGCCAAGTATATTGGGTGCTAAATGATCTATCCTTAGCAACCTGTTGTCTAGCAACGGACTAAGACGAAAAAATCGTCTACCAATTTTGATCTTAGTTTATCATAATTGCGAAATGAGGAAGAAAGGCGTTCTCAGTTTCTCAATATCTTATCCCGTTCTCGAGATATTTAGGTTTTTGACATATGCATTTTCTCACATAGACGTAAATAAAATACACAAAATGAGGATTATTTCTGCAAATAATAGGTAGAAAGTTTTCAAACTTTGGACATTTATGGTAAGGTGGAATGTACACTCTACTGTACATATTATATAGTTGCCATGGAGATCGTTTGAAAATAAACGTCTTTCGCCTAATAAAATTAAATCGTAATTTTTGTCACTTTTTAAAAAGAATAAGGTGATTTAAACCTCCGAAGTACAATATTTACATGTATACAAATATTCGTGTGTATGCATTACAATAAATGTTGTTTGATAAAGAAGAAATAAACACTTTTTGTTTATAAATGACAGGTGCCTATTTACAAACAATCTTCGTGGCAACAATATAATTTGTGCAGTACGGTGTACATTAATTTCACCTTACCACAGATGTGTAAAGTTTGAAAACTTTCTACCTATTATTTGCAGAGATATTTCTCATTTTGTGAATTTTATTTTAGTCTATGTGAGAAAATGACGTCATACACTATCTAATTTGCATATGTCAAAACTTAAATATCTCGAGAACGGGATAAGATATTGAGGAACCGATAACGCCTTTCTTCTTCATTTTGTTATTATAATTTACTAAGATCAAAATTGGATAGACGGTTTTTCCGTCTTAGTGGCACTTTAAAGTAAACCTCAGAACCTTATAGGGAACTAGCCTCCCCCATCATTGGCGTGGCTGTCAAATAAGGCCCTGTAAATACAGAATTACAAGGGTACCTTTAAACAAAACTAATTTAGTTGATTCACTATTCACATTGGGGATTTCAATATTCATACAATCTTTTCCATGCCATTATTTAAAATTTAAGCATATTTACATATTATGTTTTAGGAACACCAGGTATGCCAAAGGATTTCAGGAACACAACGCGTTACAAACACACAGAAATGCGATTTAAGCATGCTGATCTAAATAAAGATGGCCAGCTGTCTGTCCATGAGTTTCTTTATTTTTTAAATCCAGAAGAAGGAAAACATATGCGAGGGTCTTTAGTACATGTAAGAATTTATATTATTCTATAGCGAGGGGGAAATAGAAAATTTAATATATTTTCACAATGTTTATAATCACTTAAAGGATATTGGCAACAAAAATTAAGTTTGTCTAATATGAAAGAACTCGCAAAATGATAGAGTAACACTTTTTACAAATTTTCCGTATTTTAATTCGTTTTTGAAATATTTCAGCTTGTTTGATATGTAAATGAGATGGTCTCTGACGTCAGGTGCAGGGTAGAAAATTTTCACTCATTAAAAAATGTCTTATATCTCAGTGATTGCAAAGTTTACAACGTTCATTATCATGAGGAGTTACTGTACGCACATTTTCAAGTAAATTTGTGCAATAAACTTGAAGATGGAACTAATATTTTAATGAGTAAAGTTCTTTACCCTGCAGCTGACGTCAGAGACCCTTCATTTACATATCAAACAAACTGAAATATTTCAAAAACGAAGTAAAACACGGAAAAGTTGTAAAAGGTGTTTACGAGTTCTTTCATATTAGACAAACTTAATTTTTGTTGCCAATATTCTTTAAAAGACATTGCCAAAAATGTTATATATATATATTCAGGAATCCTCCTTATCAAGTTTAAAAACATTTATAAAAACATCAGGATAAAAACTTTAAAACTTTATTAAACATCAACGTTTCGGGGCAAGCCCCTTTGTCAAAATATGAGCACACAGATTCTTGAAGCGCTAATATATACTCTACAAACTAATTAAAAATGCACCTATTTTACAAAAAATCGCTAATATTAAGTCCCCGAGGTATAAATGAATCTAACTTGTATGCCCAGAATCCCTCCCTTGTTGTCGGATCATTTAAATTTGTTTTATCAATTATTTTAATTTTAACATCTTCCAATCCATTATGTCCACTTTCATAAAAATGCGCATACAAATGCTCACCTGCTATTCTCCTACAACCCTTGCCGAACCTAT
>JAYKKM010000123.1:1735000-1810000 GCA_035772405.1 Chrysogorgia sp. JL179-B06 | reverse complement strand
CGCAGGGACACGCGATATTTTGCGTAGTGATTCAGCAATGAAATACAAGGAAAGTTTGATTTTGAACTTTAAACAGCATGTTTAGACAAACTTCACTCAATTCCTAAACATTCACTGTTGAATAACGCCGCAAAATATTGCGTGTCCCTGCGTTGACGTCACTTCCTGTGAACTTTAGCATGGGGGAAAGGTATGAAGATGCAATTTTCGAACAACAAGATATGTTACATTTCTTTTTGGTAGAACCCAAAGATTACAAATATTTAAAATCCCCACAGGCTGGATAGGCACTTTAAGATATTTCAGTTTAGTATTATATGCAAATCACAATAGTGTGACGTACTCTCATGCATAATGACTTATCGGAGAAGGTTATATATCTTTGTTATGATCACACAAAATCACTTGAAATAGTACAAGTTCCATGTTTTTGGAAATACTCACGCACATGCTTGATCATTCAAATTAAATTTGGTTTTATAATAGAAAAGATATATAACCTTCTACGATAAGTCATTATGCACGTGTACGTCACAACATTGTCATTTGCATATAATACAAACTGAAATATCTCAAGAACGAAGCAAGGGAACGAAAATCTACAGAAGATGTTACGCTGTTATTTGAAGTGTTCTTTCAAATAAGGCAAACTTAATTTTCGATACTTAAGAAATAGAAAACATTTTCCGTGTTTCCTAGAATTATAGAAACACGAGTGGAAGTTTGGGAGAACGAGAAATAGCAGTGGGAACACAAACCCGGGGCGAGTGTTTCCACGTTATTTCGAGTTCGCCCAGACTTTCACGAGTGTTTCTATAACGTATTGGAACACGGAAAGATGTTTTTTATTTCTTTTATAAAATAACACTGAGAAAATATTAAGTAATAAGACTCTTTTAAGCCTGGTTTCCATTTGGTCGCCAGGATCGCAACGGTGTCATAGTGGTCGATGTAATAGTGTGTCGATCTATCTTGTCTTTTGTCTGCTGTAGCAAAGCAGTCTTTACTCATTGGAGAGATAGATGGACACTATATTACATCAACCATGTGACACCGTTGCGATCGTGGCGACCAAATGGAAACCAGGCTTTATTAAAATGATGAAAATACACATTCTCCTTACTCACGCTAGACAGTGTCGTCGGCTGCTCGACAAATCAACATAAACGCTCTTAACTGTGAAGAAAAGCATCCAATCTTCTCGTTTTTCTTCTTGTTGGCTGTCACCGAACATATTTATCGACATTTGTTTGATTTATTTGACAGCTGTTTGTGAGCAAAGGTTCGTCTTACAGTCCATTTTATAAAAATGGCGGGGGAAATCCATGTTTTACATCGAGTTATAGAGACACGGCTTTCAGCCAATCAGCGCATGCGTTTTTAATTTGTTATTTTATATTAGTATATGTTCTATTTGAATTCATATATCACTACAATTGTTACTATAGACAAAACACACAATTGATTGCCATATAAAAATATATGATCGGCTCTAGATTGCTTTAATATTAATTGTTTGAGATTATTTTAAGATTTTTATTCAGATCATTTTAATATTAATTTAATGTCTCTTGTTATAATTTATTCTTTATAAATATTTGTTTACAATCCTGTATAAAATAATCATATTTTCTTATTTAAAGGTGAAGGGATTCTGAACATGAAAAATGGTGATGAATTTGTTGCAAAAGTGAAAGAATTCAAAAGCTTTGACAAGAATGTGGATGGCCTGCTAATTGAGGTATAATTAGCAAAAGATTAGAATCTTCCACTAACTCTTCTCAGTAATTAATGGAAGAATTAGCAATAACAGACCATAAAGTAATATAGCAAAGTTAAAAGGTGGTGAACTGCCAATATTTTTAGTAACGAAATGCTGACGTTTCGAGCGGATCCCTTCATCAGAGTAAGACGAGATGAAATAAAATAAATAGGGCTTATAAATACGCTCCAAATACTTCATTATAAATTGCATTTTAGAGACCACATATTTAAAAATTTCGGGGTACAATTCACATAAATTTGACTAAGGTATACATTATAACATAATTGTATTGTAACATACATTTTATATAATTGTATTTATTTATTTACATCCAAAATATAACTTGTAAATAGGTATTATCAATTTAGCATCCAGATATCATTATGTTTTTTTGCATATCCTTTTTAACTTTGATTTAGGTGTTTTTATTTTTATAAGGGCGCAATTTAGTTGGAGCTACGCTCTGTTGTGCTGTTCCGCACAATGTAATTATTTGGAAGTTTTGTGAATAACTAAATAAATAACCTTCGCTCTACCATCTCAATACATGTAGCACAATGGTTAGTGCATCGCACTGGCGAACAGAAAGTTACGTGTAATTCGCTTTCTGTCTGATATTCAATATTCTGAGATCAAAATCTTGAGGAGCATGCGCATTCAATAAGTAACTTTATTATATGGCTTGGCTCGTGATCGATCTTAACGCAGCTTTTCTGGAATCTGATTGGTTGCTGAGCGGTCTTTACGAACCTGTAAAGATCCATCATTACAAAACAACTGAAAAGTTTTAAAAAATTGTGAAACAATTGAGGAAATATGAGACATTCAAAAGAGCCATGCATATAATAAAAAAAATTATTAACCTACGATCGTTGACAAAAAATAGTTGGCACGACCTTGCGGAGTCGTTTTGAAGAGCTCTATTGCATGAACATTTTACTTTAAACCATGTTCTCCCCCACCCCCGTCTCAATGTTGGTCCCATTACGATGATAGATTGTCGAAGTGTATCACAATACCCATTAGCACATGATTTAGGTCCTATACAACATTCAAATGGGGGAATGGGGGGGGGGGGGGGTCCGCAGTTGGTAAACCTGTAATACGTGCCAACCATTTTGTGAACGATTGTAGTCGGTCTTTATAGCAAAATTATCCTGCGCTTGTTCTTAGCACGGACCTCGCTCCTTCGTCGCTCTGTTCGTCGCGGAAAGGATAATTTTTTCTGTAAGGACCTCCCACTTGGTCAATAAGTGTTTATGTTTCTAATAGTCCAGACAAATAACAAAGCCGAGTTAAATATTGTTTGACATATTTTTTATTCATGTAAATAATTTAAAACCTTTTCTGCTTTTACTAAATAGATAACTTGTTTTTATATAGTGTTTCGTTATCGTATTGACTATAAAACATTTTATTGAATTTATATATTTTCAGGATGAAGTAAGAGATTGGATGTATCCAGCAGATTATAATCCCGCAATGCATGAAGTTGAACATATTTTCAGCCATGGCGACAAAGACAAAGTGAGAACTGAATCATACAAATATACTAATATTCATTAATTTAATTAACGAATGTGGGTAATCTGTGTAAGGAAAAGGAAAGGTATATCTTAATATAAAAAATAATATGTTAATGTCAAGAATAATAAATATATTAATTTATCAAGGTTATTGGTAGTCAGACAACACTGTAAATTAGTTTAGGCATTGAATCTTTTGCACCAGTTTATACTGAAAATTGGACAATGTCAATGAACATGTAGTTTATATATTACTAGGGCATGTGAATATATTGTGAAATGCCAGTATTATGAGGTCATTCATGTAGGTTATGCAACTAGCTATAGGGACCGCGTAGGGGGGACTGGGACTTCAGCCCCCCACTTTGTTGCCAAGTTAAAAAATATTAAAATATAGAGAGCTTTAAATAAAAAAGTTAAAGAATCTGACTTTCATACTTCGTGACAGCTAGCCTTTAATAGGCTTAGTTATTTGAACAATCATCCACAGCCTACATAGTGTTTATAAAAGCATTGTTAAGTTAGAATCTGTTTAGAAAAACTGATTGTAAATTTATGTTTAGCTTTCGAATTGTTGACGTTGGGCTATCGATTTACGCTATTGAACCATGCTACGAACCGCGAATTGTTTTGCATACATTTGAAGTTATAGTTATCATAAATTCAAAGGAATTTGGTTAATATTAAATTCAATGGCGTCCTTCAAATGAAGGAAATACAAATAGCCTTTCGGAGCCTTCGAATTCTAAAAGTTTCGGGGAGGGGCGTGCCCCCGGACTCCCTAGAGGTGAACACTTTTCACACATATGAAAACATGGAACCACAATTTCTTCACACGTGTGAAAATTCACATGTGAAATAGATTTCATACGTTCCAAATTCACATGTCGTGTGAAATTTGGCATGTGAAATGTTCACATTGGGAAGACTATTTATAGATTATTTCTGAGAAATTGAAGGTCTATATGATATTTTCCAGAGATCGTCACTAATACCTCCGCTTTGGGAGTTCATATTTTATTGGCAACAAATGAGTTGCCACACAGTTTTCTGGGTTTTGCAAAGCAACTTTACCATGAATTGTCTATTTTTAGGATGGCAAGATGACGTACGAGGAATTCTCCTCAATTCCAGAACATCTTGAGCAAAGCAGAGGAACCGGTTATGGAGATTTATTTCGAGAGCAAAAAGAGGAACTTTAACTTTTTCAGTCTTTCTATAATATTTGATATTCGAAACATATTGTATAATGTTATTAAAGAATGTATTACTTACTGTACTGCATAAATGGAGTCATATTTTCTCTTTCCTTAGAAATAGAGTTTAATTTAGTTTATTAGATTTATCACTCTTTTAGGTGAACGAAATACCGTAATAGGCTAGAAGTCGAATTAATAGGAGTTCCGAGTGCCCACGATTTAAGGCCGTTATCCGAGAACACCCGAAAGTCTTACCATTTGCTGGTATTATTGCAAAGGCTGAGTCCCAGCTCATATACATGTGTGGTAACCACTGGACCACAACAGCTGGTAAAAAGTAAATAGCTAAAGATAATAAGTAAATTTCGATAAAACAGCGTAAAATATATCTCAACAGGATATGTGTTGGTCACAACACACCTTGGAAGTAAGACGCACCTTTTTCTTAAAGGACGTCTTTTGCTGAACATCAGGAGTTGGTTGTAAGCGTTGTTGATGGTAGATGAAAATCTTACATGTCTTAAATCTTACACGTTTAAACGCTTCCCGATCTTGTTTAGCTAGTATGGCTCCAGTCTTGTCGACTCAGTGAAGTCCAGTGTTTTGATTTTGTTCCCTAGAAACGTCAGTAATTTCTCCATATTTTAAACAGAACTCTTTTGCTCTTGCTCGAGCGTCGCTTCACGGTTTGAAGAATCCTGCCGGGGTCGCCACTATGTCGTGAATGGCCTCGTAATAGTGTATTCACAACACGTCACAAATACATTTGTTTTTTTCCTTTTAATCACGATCGCGCTCACATTGAAAATTTCTCACTTCACTCACGCACTTCAGATTCTACTTCCCTATATTTAGCTGTTACATGTAATATCTAATTAATAATTATAATCTCGCATACCACACATTCTCTGCTATTACGTAATGATGCAATACACTGTTGACAAAATTCTGGACATTCTGCTAAATTTACTAAGGATTTCCATCATATTGTGCTGAATCTGGAACAACTTAATGGAAGAAAGCAAATTCTACAACTTAACCAGAGTTATTCACATCCAGGAATCATCAATTCTGTTAGTACAAGGTCAAGGAGCAACGCCTACATGCTTTTGTCAATAAACATTGTGTTCCAGGACTTGGTTACCAAAAACAGTATTCAATAGTTTCATATATTGAACAGAATTCTATCGTTTGAAATTAAGTAAACTGAAATCTTTACATGTTTCCAGAAATAGAAAACATCTGCATGTGCATAATTGTATTTTTATGTAATATTTTAAATTTTCGGATTCCGATATGACATATATAATAGACACACAAGCAAAAAGTATTTAATGTGGATTTAACAAATTAAATGGGCCCATCATCTATATTCCCAAACCAGTCTCCGCATGTGCGCAATGCGTAAATATTTTTTTATGAAATGGACTGTAAGACGAACCTTTGCTCACAAACAGCTAAAATGTCGATAAATATGTTCTGTGACAGCCAACAAGAAGAAAAACGAGAAGATTGGATGCTTTTCTTCACAGTTAAGAGCGTTTATCTTCATTAGAGCAGCCGACGACGCTGTCTAGCGCGAGTAAGAAGAATGTATATTTTCATCATTTTAATAAAAGAGTCTTATTACTTATTTCCTCAGTGTTTTTTATAAAAGAAATAGAAAACATCTTTCCGTGTTCCCATACGTTATAGAAACACTCGTGAAAGTTTGGGAGAACTCGAAATAGCGTGGAAACACTCACCTTGCGAGCTCGTGTTACCACTGCCATTTCTCGTTCTCCTGCAAACATCCACTCGTGTTTCTATATAGCCTGCGAAGCAAGCGTTTAGGGATAGGGGGAATGAGGCCCTGGGTGAGGGAGGGTGGAATGCCTGCACGAAAGACCCATGTGCGACCAGAAGACGCTAAATTCTGATTGGCTAACTCAACTCATTAGTATTCAGGGTTTCCTGTCAAGAAATAAACATTTAAAAATGGCGACTTTAGAAAAACCGTGTTGGTAGATTATTTTCTTTCGAAGGCTTTAACCGATCTTCCGAGTTCGTTGCTGGAGCTATTATTGTGATTTCTACCTTGTCCTTGTCTTCAGGTGTTTCAACAGTGCTCTCTGGGCTTCGGAGAATTCCTTAGTCGTTTCAGAATAAAGATACTTACGGCTAGTTGTATATAAGTGATGGTTTCTACGTTGTCATGACATTTCTTGGCCAAATGTATTCGGTAGTCAGATGTCGCTTTATTCTATCAGGGCTACTAATGTTATCGGTTGGTGGAACATTGCTGTCTCCTTTGGCAAGTTCAGAATCATTTCTTATTTTTTCTGCCGCAAGACCTACAAACCCGCACGGAGAAAGTTTCACTGCGTAGTAATGCAAAGCCGATTGATTCACAAGCCTCAACCAGAATCAACTCTGTGCTTCCATGTCTACACGATTGCTTGAATGAATTTTCAAAATAAATCTTGTTTCCACCAGATGCAGTCAAGCTTTTTACGGAGTTTCAGATATGGATATTTCACGATTTGGAGGAAAGCCCGCTAGTCGCTGATTGGTTGTTTTTGACAGTTCTTCATGTTGGCGGAAATCCAAAAACATGGGTCTTTTGTGCAGGCGTTCCCTCCCCACTTCGCCTTTCCGCTTTCCCCCTCCCCCTAAAGGCTGGTCACGTGACTCCAAGGATATTGGGTTATTTTGTAACCTGGCTTATTCTCGCTTATATCATCCGGGGGAACGGATCGCTGTGAAAACATACCACAAACTTCTATAATTGAAAGTATAAACAGTATATTATGGATAATTTAAAAATATTACAATTTATTGGAAAGACAGTACGGAGTGCAGACAAGTTGAAAGCCTTGAAAGATGGTGGATTACTTCGAAAAATACGTTGATTTACTGGACATTTGTTGCTGTCATAAGATAAACATGATTAGTATTTAAAATAATAGTCATAGGCTGACAGTATTAAAATTGTAAATTCGAACTGTTCTGGCGTTGATCAAGTTTATCTTATGACAGCAACAAATGTCCGTAAATCAACGCATTTTTCGAAGTAATCCACCATCTTGCAACTTCTGTCTACAGTCCGTACTGTCTTTCCAATAAATTGTAATATTTTTAAATTATCCATATACTGTTTATACTTTCAATTATAGAAGTTTGTGGTATGTTTTCACAGCGATCCGGCCCCCCGTATGATATGAGCGAGAATAAGCCAGGTTACAAAATAATCTAATACCAGGGTCTTCTCTTCCCTCGCTCCACTCCCCTCCCATCCCGCCGATCCCGGGCGCTCCCTCCCCGGGCACTGAGAAGACCCTGGGGTTGGTGATTACGATGTAAAGAAAATGCATATTAATGAGAAGTGATAACACATTATGCAGTGTGACATAATATAGTTGTCATGATATCATTTACATATCCAAGAAATCTTTATATCTAAAGAAGTATAAATATAAATAACTATGCATTACTTTTAACTTATATAATATTGTAATTCATTATTTTTAACTTATATATAATATCATGTCTTTTCATTATAAAGTCGTTTTATTTTTCCAAATTTATCTTGCCACTTATGAATCCATATTTTTACATAATATTTTTCAATTTTTCTTGCTTCCAAAACTGAAGGTAAGTCCTCTTGGTGGGAATGAAGCAAATCATAATTGTGTGCACCGTGTCTTATTTTTATAGCAATAATTGAATCGGAGATATTAGCAAGGACACCTCCCCCTGACCATGGATCCATATCTCCGTTGCTAAAAACAATATTGGAATGTTCTGAAATATCACGGTCGCCGTACTGAAGTTTTATGCGACTCAAATCCGGTATTACTTGCCATGTCTTTTTACAAACCTCAGACATCCCTTTGATGTCCCAGCTGGAAGTGTAGAACATATCATGCACCCCATCAGAACACAAAGGGTAAGCCATTTCCGTACATGACTGATAATTCCAGGCACCCAGAAACTCTTTCCCATCTCGTGGTAAGTGAAGACATTTCAAAATCTTCGAGTGATTAAAATACACAGAAAGGCCGTTTGCCAACTCTTTTATCAAATTTTCGTCTCCGTGTGCATGGTTTTTAATGTTTTTGCAAACCTTTTTGATTGGCCAGGCCGGTTTTGAAACTGTAGTATGTGGGTAGTTTTCCATTGCAAGAAATAAATACGACAAAGCTAATTTATCTCGCAGTTTGTATACATGAAAATAAGTCTGTAAAGGTTCACATAATGAGAATGTTTTAGATAAGAATTTTCGTCCAGCTTTTTTCGAAGCTAGCCTATGAAGTGCTGACCATGATTTTCGAATAACGTCTACGCATGCGCCACCGCCTTCCTCTTCAAAAGACTTTGTCACCAAAGAATACTGAGTCCCACAATCGGTGGAAAATTGGAACAACGGGGCAGACGACGCTATAGCTCCCGCAATAATATTTGGATATTTCATTCTCATCCATGCAGCGTATTGTCCACCTAAGGATCCGCCAAATGCAATAACTGGGCTACTCGTTGCGCCGGTGGTATTCGATTTAATAAAGTTAATAAGCTTCGCAAAATCAGCTAATACTTGTGAGGATGTTAGATAACCAGTATACCGTGGTCGAGAGAGAGAATTTTCGCCGAATGGCATACTTTTTCCTTGGTAGCGTTGTTCTGCGAATACAACCATGGCCTTGAAGTCTGGAGCCATTTCCCACACTAGTCCCATCGTTTTGGCAAAATATTCAACCTCCGCTTCGTTTCCGCAGTATAAGAAAATAACACTTCCCGGTTTCCAATTCGCTGTATTAACAAGATATCGCTGTTTAAACGTTCTGTTGTTAACAAAATTAAAATGATCAACATTCTGGTCGAACCACTTTGTTTCGTACGTACACCAAAGACACTCCGGTGACAATCCCCGTTTTAAATATGTATCTTCATGTAAGGAAATTTCTTGGTACGGCGACGGAAACATTGGCCAATGAAAACAAAAAACACTACCAAGTGTATTTATTATGTACAGGAGAATAGCTGTTTTAATTATTTGTTTCATTCTGTTAGTTTGAACAAGAACTGAATCAGATATCAATATCACAAGTCAAGTCAAGTCATAAACAATTACTGGTACCAGTTCCAACGAGCTATAGCAGGTTAAAATGTAGTTATAGCGAAATTCGGAACACGCATTTTAAATTTTGTCTTTTATTTTTGTTATTGAGCACGCATTTTATTCCGGCTTATTTTTATTATAGTTCAGACACACTTGGTACGGCGTTTTCTTGTTTTTTAGTGCGCATGCGTTAGGTCTGCGATCTTCCTAGCCAGTAACCGCAGCCAGTTCAACAGTAAACAATATGGAGAAATACGGAGTTTTGACAATAAAACGGCTATTACTTCGAGCTGCCCAATTTTCATTTCACAACCACTGGTTATAAAGAAATGGTAGCTAGCTAAGCACTAATAATATTTTTGGTTGGATCGGAGGGTCTAAATGAAAAAGCTTATCGATCTCATTTAGCTAATATGTTGCAGCCATCCATTCTCTAGCTTGCCGACGGCAGCACATTTCATTTATTATTTTGCGATAATATTTTTGTTTCAAAACTTCATGGTTCTGCATGTGTGTTGATTTTATTATTCATATAGAGTTTTCCGGCATGTTGCGTGCAAATTACTCTTAGACGTTACTGTTGGTTTTGAATCACTATCATTTTCATATTTTGCTGTTCTCCCCTCGCCCGGCCTGGGGGCGAGGGTGCTAATATCGACCGGCGTTTAGTCCCTCATCACGGGAATCCTAGCGTTTCCTGTCTCACGTTTAGTTTATTACTCGGGCCTCCCCATGGGGGGAGAGCACGAGTCTTAAAAAGGGCTCTGTTTATTTGGCAATGTCGCGAAATGGCAATTCTTGCATCATCCCACTTGGGTCTGGTATACGAGATCGATCTGAACCACTGCATATATTTATGCGCCATTGTCATATTTTTAATATTCATCTGGTTACCTTTCCTCGAGTGTTCTTCACTGAAAATATTTGATGTGGCTGGCAGTATCTTGATCTCACGATGCTTACAATCGCACACGCCGATCGCCGAAGACCTACGGCTACACTAAAAGATAACGAGCGATTTCGACACGTTGGTGCCTTGGTGGTCTCTGTCTGCGATCTCGAATTATAAACCGTACACTGAAAATGCCGTACCTGTACGCTGATGTGTACTCGATTAAACCTATGTTTAACAATTTAATATGAAACTCAACGTATGAATGCTGTGTGAAAATATGTTAACTGTTCTGAGGTAACTGTAATATGTTTTATAAGCTTTGTTGCCTGCATTGTTTATTGTTTATAAAACTCAACATATGAATGCTGTGTGAAAATATGTTAACTGTTCTGAGGTAAATGTAATATGTTTTTGAAAATATGTTAACTGTTCTGAGGTAACTGTAATATGTTTTATAAGCTTTGTTGCCTGCATTGTTTATTGTTTATATGTCTATATACAAAATAAAGTCGATGCTAATCAACACTTTATTGTTTCATACACAATATATAAACCTTCGACATTATAATTATTTAGAGATTTTAGAGCAACCTTTCAAAAGTGTCCACTTTTGAATTCTATAATTGCTTCTCGAATAAACCTGTTTCACTTGATATGTGTAAGCTTAAATGGGCCTCCAAAATGTGCTGGTTATCAATAAGTCTGTATCGATCAACTCTCTGACACCCATACCAACTATCAAGATCAAAGAGTAAAGAGTTTGTTATTTGCTGGTTTACCAATGACAGCCTGTTGCCATGTACTTTCCATTGTTACAACAGTTACTTGGTCTGCACAGACAGATACAAACTTTTCATACTGATTTTTGCAAGTTTAATGATTACTATAGCTGTATATGAAGGCAAGCTGTACATGGGGGCAAGCTCGCTCTCTAATCGAGATAGTAATAATAGTCCTGATATTACAGTACATGAGGCAGGCTAGCACACATGCCAGACTTGCTAACAAGCACACCATTTGCCAACTGTTACTTGGTCTGTACAGCCAGATACATTTTTGATATTACATGAAGCGAGCTGGCCCAATAATAAATGTGCTAAATTTATGAATATGTTTACTGGCTCAAAATGTTGACTTCACAAAGAAATAAAGATTTTGAATTATATTTCTTTAAGCTGTTTTGCTTATGATGTCTTGCTACTGCCAGCTAAATGGTTTGATTTAAATGCACTTGTCACTGCAGGAACCCCAGGTAAGTATGAGAGATTAGACTTATCAAGAAACAAATCTAAGAAAAGATACTGAGCCAACTCACCTTCATATAATCAAAGCCGTTGGCCAACAATACGTTATGGGTTTGCAATGATGGAAAATGTAACCACCCCTGCACTGACAGCTGTATCATTACATGTACCATTGTACCTACAACTATAGATTTGTGTATATTGAATTTGCCTACAATGTCTTTCAACAAGCCACAACCTCAAGTAGCCCGAGTTAACGCCTAGCGGGCGTCTTGTTTGTTTATGAAAGGGGACCAACGGCCCAACTTCGTCCCCAGAGCAAAACTCTATATTTAAACACGAAAAGTACATATGTTTTGTCGGGTTATACGGTGAATGAAGATTTGTGTTAAAAAATTCAGTGTTCAAAAGATACAGTATCGTCGGCGGAAGATGACAAGTTCGTAAATTTTAAATGGCGTCAAAAGGTCAAAAGGTAAACCCGTTTTCCCTTTTTTGATGCTGTTAGTAATCAGTTACAAAGATATTTTGCAAACATGTCCGAGTATGTTATTCAGGCTTTCATTTGATGTATAGCATGAGTTATAGTTCAAAAGATATCGTCATCGGAATATCTAATTTTATCAGAGTTGTGAATCGTTTTCGCTTTTTAAAGCTGTGCCTGTTGTAAATAAGGAGCGACGAAACTTTGAAAACACAAGAGAAATTAAACCTTAATTTTACGAGGAACCATGTGATCCCCTCGCCCGGCACGAAGCGAAGGCCTGAGGGCGAGGGTGCTAATATCGATCGGCGTTTAGTCGCTCATCACGGGAATCCTAGCGTTTTCAGTCTCACATTCAGTTTCCTTGTGTATATATATATATATATATATATATATATATATATATATATATATATATATATATATATATATATATATAAGTAGTATAGCAAGTGGGGCTGCGAGCCCAATCGACCTCAACCGTGAATATAAATACCAAAACATCACCAAATTTGGCCAAGTCGCGACTCGACAAATTTGGTGATGTTTTGGTATTTATATTCACGGTTGAGGTCGAATAAGCCCACAGCCCCACTTGCTATACTACTACAGCGATCGTTAGTCAATCTAAACACCCCTCCCACGTTTTCTACTAAATTGATGCCAAACACACACGAGACAACACCAAATCGCTATTTTAACGAAATACGACACATTTCGTCAAATTTAGAGAAAGTTTTATGTCGTCATTTTCACATTTGTGTTTGACAAACTATGACTGACGCGCTCTACCATTGTTTCAATTCATGCGCGAAAAAAAAGCCACTAGATTATGATTCTAGTGACGATGTTTAATAAATTTCAGCGAGAGAGCCACTAGAGTCTAGTGTTAAATAGATTTCATATGCGATACCTGCTATACGAATCAAGGTCACCTGTTGGCGTCGCTAACAACAACATTCCATTACGAATAGCAACTACGACTTTTTGAAAAAAATATTTTAAAACGAAAATATTTTTTCAAAGTGAAAATATTTTTTAAAAGTGAAAACATTTTTTTGAAAAGTTGTGGTTGCTATTCGCAATGGAATGTTGTTGTTAGCAACACACCACGTACAACCACCTGCTGTCGCGCTGACTATGAGAGAAGAATCGCAGTGTTTGAAGAAGGACCACCATGCTAAGACTGTCTAACTTTGAGCGTACTCGTTAAATCGTACACTATAAATATCGTGAATAAAAAACCGTTGTGTGAATGGGCTCGCGCGGTTGTTATGAGACCACCTGCTAGCATGCAAATTAGTCCACCCGCTCACTATTTTCAGTGTTTGTCGTCGCACTTCTGAAATGGTGGTCGTACACATATTTTGACGTTGTGATTCCTCCCGACAACAAGCCCAAGAAAGGCACGTACGGTGTCACAATCGCGACAATGCTCTCGACGTCTTTTTTTAATAACGGGTCTTTTTGTAGTTCGTCATTTAGCTCGTCAGGATTCTCTATGGCGTTCAACCCATCCAGTAAGCTAGCGAATTTGCTGATTAGCAAGTCGGTGAGAAAAGCGTTTGCAATTTCCATTCTCTTCAACTCATATTGGCGCCATATCTTGTCGATAACCTTTGCGGACGCTTTTTTAATGTACGCTTCAGATTGACTTACCACACCATCGCCAGACAGTCTAATAAGTTCGGCTCTCCTAACGTCAATGTTGTCTTCCACAGTCGAAGTGTCAGCGGTCTCCTCAACTAGTTCCTCAATCGTGGGGTTTTCTTCACTTTTGCGTTTCACCATCACGTTATTACTTATACCCATATTTTATTGCGGAATAACAACTTCGTGACTGTATGGATAGCGCAGTGAGATTTCAAGTCTAGCGTACTTATTATTTTTTAGTGCGGTCACAATCGCCGACGATTTTTCTCTGCTAATGTTTCCAAGGTAATCGTCGATAACGACCTTCATATCACTCCTACTTGGGCAGTAGAAGCAAACGAGCTTACTAATATTTTCTCTGTACGGTTTTGCGATAGACGTCAGTTGTTGTGTGATGACAATAACGCTCAACATAAAATGTCGCGCACTAAAAGCCAAGTTAACCAATTGGCTAGTCCTATTCTTGACATCTTGAGAACTCGCACAGTCGTCCAACACAATCAGAGTGTTAGTGCCTTTAAAAACATTTGTTACACACTTGAGAACAGCGTCGAAATTGTCCTGTGTGCAGTCTATCGCTAACACGTCAGGGTCGCGCACATATTTCCAATCTTGATACGCTTTGTTCCACTCGAAAGTAGGACAAATCAACACGATGTAGTCAAATTTACTAAAGTACTCAGATTCCAATGTTTCCAGCAAATAATGCGTCTTACCACAAGCTGTCATACCAACAATTAGCATATTAAACGGAGTCTCCATTAACTCACCTTTGATTTAATACTGGATTGATTGCAGCCCATTGTTCATAAAGTTGACCAACCCATCACTTATCACAAACACCCTACACATAACATTCGCAGTCGTCGCTTTTTTAGTGATCTCAAGAAGCACACCGGATTGTGTGTTTACAATGTTCTTGCCAGTGGCGACATTGCGATTATCTTGAACACTCCTCAAGTCGATGACTAACGCAAAGCCATCTTTGTAGAACTTCTGTATGGTCATGAACTGAGCGTGTTCTTCACCCAACCCAAACAGCCGCTTCGCTTCTGCGTAGAACTTCGACTTCGGGATGCCTTGTGAGTACACACTATTTGGCACACCTTCAATTGTGACTCTAACACTATCAATATTTGGGTAAAGAAACTCCTCGCTGTCTGTTCGCACCTTATTCGTGAATAGCAACACAATTGCCTTCATGCTTTTTCTCGGTAGATTAATGTTTTCATTCACAATGGTCGTGCCTTTGTCCCATTCGGTGGTTTTCATCAACGTAACGTGCTCATATGACAAACTACGACCACTTGTATAGCCCGACGCTATTTCGTCAGCAAGCTCCTGGTTATCAATCGTCTCATACTCAAGCTCGAGGTTCTCCAGAGTGTACCCACCCACAGCGCTACCGGATTGCGCCACCATGATGTCTGCGGCCTTCGGAAGTGTGATCACATACTGCAAGTTGTTGTTCATGCTAAAAGGAGCGTACAACCCATGGTCATTCATGATCCTACCAAGTTTTATCCGCTGCTTCGTCCCAATCACACCAAACATTAACGCGTCACTAACTTTAGCAACGTTCCCACTCGTCGCACCACTGTCGTCCTTAGAAACTAGCTTTCTCAAGTTCTCACCACCAATACCATAGTCAATCATTTGGTCTCGCGCAGTAACACTTTCCCAAAGGTCGCGATAAACACCAGTGTAATTTTCCCCATTGTTGTCATACACGGTTTCCCCAGCTAGTCTCACAACAAGTTTCTCAACCAACAACTTGCTAACATTGTTCAAGAACCAGCTTTTGGCGTTCGCATTCTTAAAGTCGAACACTAGACCCAACGATCCAGGCACCAAACAGCTACTAACCTTGAGCTTAGGTATATCAATGTAAAGTTCCTCGCCAGGACTGACCTTATTAGGGTTCAACGTGATTACGTGTTGCGTTCTCACCCCTTTTATGCCACCCATGGTCGCTCGTCTAAAACCGGGGCTCAACTCTGCTGACGTGGCGTTCATATACCTTTACATATGTTTTATCGCTACCGTTTTAGCTTGTAATAATCGTAAGCAAACCACGCAAGTACCACCGCGAGTACCCACAGATTTTGAGCCAACCAAGCGAGACCCTTTGCACCCAACGTCAACATATTGTAAACTAAATTAGCCAACCCAACAGCCCATGGACCCATCTTCGTGATTGCGTTCTTAACAGCCTGTGCGAACGACCTCGTGGCCATAGCGCCTTTCACAACAGCGGACCTCCCAGCGATAATAACAGTTGTTATAATCCCAGCCATTGAAATTGCTACAGCGCTCAACCCAACTATATTTTCTTTAGCCCACTTCTTGAACTTCTGCAATCTGTCAATGTCGACTTCTTGTTGCTCTCTAACCTCTTCTATTTGCCGTTGCTCTAAGACTTCTTCTTTGGCTTGTCTAAGTTCACTCACTCTTTCACGCAAACCAATAAGCTCATCAAACGCATGCTGTCTACCTCTAGTTTGTCTAAGCCCAACCACTCTTTCACGCGGATCAGTGTGCTCTCCACCACCCCCCTCACGCCTTGCTATTTCTTCGTTTGTGCGTTCCACCGCTTCTTGAAGATGGTTCGCTTGTATTTGCAATGCACCAGTGTCACCTACTCTTGACTCACGCAACACATTCTCACTTGGATTGAGCGCGCCGTCCAATTCGCGATTCTCGTTTGGTGTTAGTCTAGGTTTGTCGACATATTTCGTGCGTGTGGTGTCCACCAATGGTTGACTCCTCGCAGTCTCCTCGCGGTCTCTCGAGCTGACTTCGATTCTATACAAAAAGTCTTTAAATTGGTCAACTGCACGTTGCGCAACCTTAGCTTCGTTGTACTGCAGAACACCACCCTCCCCACGTTTGAGAACTATTTGCTCTTTACCGAGTTCGTTACTAACAAGCTTGGGTTTGAATAACATATTGTTATTCTTGCTTATTGATGTTCTGAGTCGCAGCGCTGACACGTCGGAGTCACGAACGTCAAGCTTGAATCGCACCCCAGTTTCGTTACTAATGAACTTTTCTAAGCTTATCAAAATTTGGTTCTCAGGATTCGATGGCAAATCGTCGACACCAAACGTTGGGACTTCTGTGTTGGTGCCCCTTATTGTCACCGTCTTACCATCGTCAGTGTCGATAAATGACGTCTCTTTTTTCCCACCTCGCCTTCTAGCTAGCTCACTTCTTATCTTTTTTGCGTCGTCGAGATAGTTGTCATAATTAACACGAACGTCTCTCGACATCTCACTCGTGTTGTGCTCGAGGGTTGTCTTGCTGATCCACTCATCAGTCTTGGTGAGCTCTCCTTCTAGTTGCTCAACACTCATGTCTTTGTACTTATCGAAGTCCTCCATCTCGACCTCGTCGTAATCTCCCCCACCTTCAGCCATATTACACTAGCTCACGTTTTGAGCGTCACTTTCCGGCGTCCATAAGTTACGTTTGCTTCTAGTTTAAATAATTGTACGCAAGCCACGCGAATGTCACCGCGAACACCCACAGATTTTGAGCTAACCAAGCGAGGCCCTTCGCGCCTGTCACCAGCGCGTCATAAACTAAGTTCGCCAATCCAACAGCCCATGGACCCATCTTCGTTATCGCATTTTTAACAGCCTGTGCAAACGACCTCGTGACCATAGCGCCTCTCATAACAGCAGACCTCCCAGCGATAATAATAGTTGTTATAATCGCAGCTACTGAAATCGCTAAAGCACTCAACCCAACCATATTTTCTCTAACCCATTTCTTGAACTTCTGCAACCTGTCAATGTCGACTTCCTGCTGCTCTCTAACTTCCTCCATTTCTCGCTGTTCAATAACCATGTCTCTAGCCCGTCTAAGTCCAATCATTCTTTCAGCTAGATCGATGAACTCTTCATTCTCTGCGATCGTGAGGTCCTCTCTATCAAGCTCTACTATTTTTTTGCTCGCTTCGTTTATCGAGTCTTGAAAATGGTCTGCTCGTATTTGCAATGTGCCAGTGTCGCCTACTCTCGACTCAGACATCGCATTCTCACCTGGATTGAGCATGCTATTCAGCTCGCGGTTCTCGATTGGTGTTAGTCCAGGTATGTCGACGTACTCTGCGTGTGTGGTGTCTAACAATGGCGCACTCCCCGCAACGTCTTCACGATCTCTTACGATGTCATTAACCCGCGTTGTAATATCGTTAAAATCCTCCTTCATGTGTTGACGAAATCTTACGTCACGTTCACGCCTCAGTCCACTCTCCACTCTAATTAGTCTAATTTTCTCATCGACTGTGACGTTTGGATCATCCCGAGCTAGTCTGCGATCTTGAGTGGCTCTTTCGAGACTATACTTTAGTTCGTCGTCAGTGACATCTTTGTATTCGTCAGATCTTTCCATCTCAAGGTCGTCGAAGCCACCTTCGGCCATATTACACTAGCTCACATTTTGAATGTCGCTTTCTGGTATCCATGAGTTATGTTTGCTCTTGTAACCCAACCATTTGACCAGCGCCATCTTCTTCCCTCTGACTTTCTTTCTTTTCAACACCTTTTCAACTCTGTACACATCGTCACCAGGTTTCTTATTGACTAGCGATAATTCCTGTTCATAAAATTTACCAATAATCTGTTCACCACTTATGTCCTCAATTTCATACACATTCGGATCACCACGAATAACCTTTACCACTTTAAACAGCTCCTCAGTGAAGTTGGCTTCGTAGCCCTTTGTGAACACACTCTTGTATTTACTAATTCTCACCGATTGACCAACTCTAAACTTTGGCAATGGATTGTCTGCAAATTGGTGACCAAACAAAGTGGTCCACACTTCACCCTCATTCGACTTGTTGACATCCTTTGGCTTCATCATAATGCTGCGATTCACATTGCTATTATAATTACTCACAAACTGGTCGAGAACGTCAATCCATTTGTACGTTCCACGGGTGTAAAAGTACTTCCACATAATACTCTTGAGGCTTCTATTAAAACGCTCGACAACAGCAGCCTTTTTATCACTCTTAGTGCTGAAATATTCAACACCATGTTCTTTCAACAAACTTTTCACCCCAACATTGTAGAACTCAAGTCCGTCGTCAAATTGCGCTAACTTAGGCATGGTTCCAAACCGATCTTTAAAGTCACCCAACAATTTTCCAACAGCCTTAGTCATGTTCTTAGTGTCTTTTCTATAAACTGCAATGCCGAAAGCATATCTACTCAATATTTCAATGCCTGTCAGTATCCAATAATACCCCTTGTTCTGTTTTGAGTACTTACTCATGTCCACTAAGTCCATTTGGAGCTCTTCACCAAGAAATCCAACAAAGGTCGCACGGAACTTATGTCTTCTCACAATGGGTTTGTACCTAGTGTAGGTGTCCTGCGTGGTCAACCATTCTTTCACTGTTTTTCTAGTTACTTTCAATCCGTCTCCCAATGCGCTTTGATACAACCTCTCTACACCACTGAACCCCGTCTTGGGATTATAATAGATGTCTCTCAACCCTTGCTCTGTCTCCACACCAAGCTCCATATAATTCACACAATATACAGTTCCAATAACACCGCGCCAATTTTGAGATCGTCGTTATTTGGTTTGACGCGAAACGTCATACTTGAGTAAACACCTTTTTTAATGCCCACCTTTGACTCAATGTCTACATGGCGTTGCACTGACCCTTTCAATGACTGTTCGGTAGGTATTGGCAACGTTGTGATCACATCGCTACGCTTCCCATCAATACCCACGTCGCTCTCCGTCTCAACAACGTCACACGAGACTTCTATGTACTTCAGGCCTCTATACATGTCGACCTCGTTTGGGCTAGTGTGCCACTGTGAGTCATTCTGAATCACCTCACCCTTCGCGAAACCAAGTAGAGGCCCAAGGGTGTCTAACACAGCTGAACTACTAACCTTAACCCTACATTTGCCTGTGGGCACTAGTTTCTCTATCTCAAGATCCACCTTAAGCTCGCTAGACTCGTGTTTCAAGACTTTGACCAATGCGTCGAAGCTAAAGTACCCTTCACCCACTTTAATCTTTTTAAAAGAGCCAACCCTAGAGTTATCCAGCGTGAAGACCTGAATGCTGTCGTCATTTGTTGTGTTATGATAGTCCCAAAACACAGTGGCTGTCTTGACCACAATGTATGGGTTATCGTGTATGACCATCATCGCGTTGTCAAAGGACACAACTTTTTCCACACCTTCAATGAGTACCGTCAACTTTCGCGTCATGTATAACATACAGTATATTATATGCAGAAAGCCCTTCATGACTACTATGGGAAGTACTACAAGCGTGCGATGGCTAACACGTCGAAGGCAACACACAACGCAAAGGCAGACCTCATCAAAAAGTACCCTCACGCTACTTTAAGCAAATTCGAGTTCAATCCAAATATTTCACAAGATGGTAAGATCATGAGTGTTGACGTGTACTTCAGAAATAATGACATCCTCAGCACAGACATAACCAGCGCAACCTTCAAAAATAACAAAAACATGTGGAAGTGGCTACACAATAGCAAGTTCCCAATAATATGGCAAGGTGGTGGAGCTATCCAACCACTGCCAAAAGGTCATAAGAACCACTGGGGGCTTTGGGATGGTTATCCAACGGAAAATGTGTTAAATTATCCAGTGAATAACTTCAAAGTTTTTGTTAACCAAAGTAGCTACTTTATGTCAAAGCTACCAACCTTGCGAGTCACCACGTCAAAGACAAAATCAGAGTGGGATGACAACGAGTCTTACTATCGCGTTGTGTTTGCGACGTATTGTGCGAGTTTCTGTTGTGGGGTGTCACTGCAACATTTGTCAGTGTCACAAGAAGTTCATCCTGTGGTCACAAGTGTGATGAGATTTCATTTGTACTTCACCATTAGAAGACTTCTCAGAAGAATGGAAGGTGGTGAGACCATGAAATCAATAAGTAGAGAATTCAACGCTTCCGAATTGTATGGTAAGACTTCCAAGATTCCTAGAAGGCACTACTACCAGAATAAAGTCCTGAGCGATGGTACAACAGGCGAATCCAGAGTGTTCACACTCAACGACGTTCAGAACGATTACAAACGATACGTCGCGCGACTCTCAGACGGCTTCACCAACATTGGACTGCAATATCTAAATCAGAGCATAGAAGCCTTTGTGTACTCCACACTTGGTGCGCAAGCGAGAACACGTGTATCTGTCGTTGGTGGTTCTGCAGGAAGTCTAGAAACCCAACAAGAATTCCGCAAGTTGTTTTCTGACAGTGTTATCAACTACGATGTATCGACATGGATTCTCAACATGAATAAATCGATTAGAGACACCAACGTTGTCCAAAATCTTGCAGTGTCGCCAAGTACATGGTTAATGCCAAGCAATGTAGTAATTCTCAAGAATAAAATCGCTGGGTACAATAACTTATTAAAGATTGCCACAGAGTCTATGAAATTTGGGGTGAACACTAGCTTGAATGCAACAACACCAACAATTACGGCTAAAAAAGTCCACCAAGAAAATGTGGTGACTCACTCATTAGTAGCACCAACGACCGTGAAGAAAAAAGCTCACCAAGAAAGTGTGGTGGTACCAACGACTGTGGCTAAAAAAGTTTACCAAGAAAGTGTGGCACCACTTCCCATGAGAGAAGCACTTCCCACAAGTAAGTCAGACACGACAACGCTGGCGATAGTGTTAGGGTTCTCAGCGGTCTCTGGCTATCTACTAACCAAATACACCTTGAAGTAGTAATGAGTCTAAACTATGGGTATGAGTCTGACGACCCTCACGATAAAATACTAAAGAGAACGAAAAGACATCTGGACGAAGATCCTAAATTAAGTGCGACCGGTGGAAGGATGTCTGGAATAATAGACATGCAAGGCTCAGCGATAAAAAACGTAGCAGACCCAGTCGATGACTCAGACGCCATCAATAAAAGAACTCTAGAGCAATTGTTATCAGGTTTCCTCAAGAGTCAGTCCTACAACATTGTGCTCGACTTCAACGTTAGCACACACGCCTTGAAAAACGTGGAATTTCACGTCAATGGTTCAAACAAAGTGAAAGCCATTGGTGAAACAAGCAAATTAGTGCAAAACAACCTAGCTTATGGTCCTATTGTCGGCATCAGCGGTGTGAGTCAAAGTTTTCTATCCCCCGTGTTAACACCAATCCCACTTGAGTCAGGTCTCCATTTTAACTGCCCCAGTATGCAATGGTGTGATCTTTCCATTTTTGTCGTAGTGAGGTTACCTACTCGCACCGCTGGATCAAATTGGGAGACAATTATATCAAACGACGACGGTCAGTGGGATAAGTTCATAGGGTACAAGACTGGTATGACCAACGGACTCGCGTATGGTGGCAGCATCCCAGCGATGGAGAGCATATGCACTATTCCAAGTGGCGTCGACCTCACAAAAATGCATATGATATCAATACACTGGCAAATGAGCAATTCACATGTCAGGGTCAACAACGTTAAGTCAGCCGATTCAGACTTTATAGCGAACATGAAAAAGATAGGCACACCCTATGGAACAATTTTTGGAATACACCGACCAAGAATACCACTCGCACCCTATGCATACCCATCGTTGATAGAATTCTACGGTGTGAAAATTGTGAGTGGCTACATGACGAACCGAGACATCATAATCATGGGTGGAGAAATGATGAAGGAATATGGTGTAAAGTAAATGGGAGCGTGTATTTCGAGACCTCATGAAATATATAAAATAAATAAGACGACTGATCACATGTTCAAAGCTGGTGGATCATTTGGTCGCGGTGACGTTACTCTCGAGCTCCACGCTGAGATTGGTATGAGGTCTAAAAAGACTTACGGCGAACCTATTATGCTACCCGCAGAATCAGACACTGTGGGAGTGGTAGGAGACGTGACCTAAGTTATGTGATGGGTTGGCTTAGAAAGCTGGTTCGTAACATTAGAAACTTTTTCAGACGACGTAGAAAACTGGGGACTAATAAAACACATCTGCTGCACTGGTACACAACAAACCAGATCTATAAAAAACCTGACACCTATGTCGAGTAGTTTTTTTGTAGGAGACTATAATATAGTGATGACCTCCACAGCGCTTCGATTATTCGACTTCGATGGCCACCAAATCACAACGGTTATGGACAACGGTGAAATATGGTTCAAAGCGAAAGAAGTCGCGAGCGCTCTAGGTTATGCTCGACCAAAAGATGCAGTCAACGACCACGTCGAACCTGATTGCAAAATGAAGATGGAACAGGCCTCGTTTATCAACGAACTTGGGGTCTACTCGTTAGTGTTCTCAAGTAAAATGGAGCGTGCGAAACACTTTGGAAGGTGGGTGCACTCAGAGGTCTTGCCAAGCGTTAGAAAAAGTTTAGCTGACGTTGGTCTCAAACACAATCAGTTTAAAATGATCACTGAGTTCGATCTCCACACGAAAGTTGTTGGTTTTCTTAGGAAATATTATCCAGAAGCTATTTTGATAGCCGCTTGTGGTGAGAATCAAGACACTTCGAGTAAAAGAATAAATTCGTGGAAAAAAGGTTACCAACGTGGAACGCCTGACTTGATTATTGCCAACGCAAACCGACAGCATAGCGGACTCGTGATTGAGTTCAAGAACCCAGGTGGCACAGGTAAGACATCCAAAGAGCAGGAGTCTCTGCTGCTTAGATACAAATCCGCTGGTTATCTAACACTCTTGTGCGACTCATACGACGACGCTATTACCACGGTAATAAAATATTTCTTTGACGTTGGGTTTCAGTGTTCCCAGTGTTTTCGTAAATTTAAAAATAAATCAGCGTTGAGTAACCACGAGAGACACTATTGTAAAGAGACTTTTTAGACAGCGAGTAATAAGTCGAATTAGCACTCGTTCTCGCTGTTGAGACGACGCTTGAGGTGACAACTGTTCTAACATTTTTAAAAGATATTTTTAACTTGACAAAAAATATCTGCGAAACTCTCTCTCTTTATTTCACAAACCTTCTGACCACTGTGTGAAAAAATGTTTCTACGGTACATTGGACGCTTCATGTGACCAATGTATAAATTTAAAAAAGTGAGGCGTATTGAGAACACCTTTAATTTTGTGTGGAAGGATGGTGGCGTCTGCACACTGCGCGATATTGCTCAGCACCACCAACGAATGATGGCCCTGGGTTATATCTCCAATTGAATGGTGCGTCAACAGTTGTTCCGTAAGTGTCACGACAAACGGCGCAATACGCTTTTAGAAATGTGATGTCGTCTGCCATTGGGAACAGTGTGTCGAGCTCACCAAGTCTTTTTAAATGCTCTGTTGTTATGAGGCCACAAATAATGACGTGAATGCCAGCTTTAATGTATTCGTGAATAACTGGGAGTAGATCAGAGTACCAATGGCCCTCATCAATGCCGATGACGTCGTAATCAGCTATCTCGGAAGAACTCGGGAGGTTGGTGATTAACTTCGCAGGTAAACTGTCTGACCCAACAACAATGGTCTGGCGATGTGTGGAGAACGCGTGGTCAGTTCGTCTGGTGTCACCTGTGTTGTTCATGTAGAGGACTTTGAGCCCTGACTTACTTAACGTGATTAACCTACGAAGAGTCTCCGTCGTTTTTCCTGCGAACATGGGACCAATCACGATTTCTAGTTTACCGATTTTCTTCATGGTTACTATACCTCCAGAGAAATGCTCTCTCCTGTTGCGGCAACTGTTGTTCGTTGTTAAATATCCGCTGGAGCTCTAAGTTTTCAAGATGAGTCTGCGAGCTCTCATGTCTCAAGCGATACAGTGGGTCGTTGGTGACCACACCGCATGGGTGACAGGTGTACGCGTTTTCGTCTCTCGCAAAGTGTCTGTGAGCGGGCGAGAGTACGTGGTCCCTGATATCGTCCGCACCTAGTATCTCACTACACCCAACCTTGCAAACGTGAACGTCGCGGTTTGCGGCGAGCTCTAGCCACGCTTTGGCTTTGGTTGGGCATGGCTTCCACATAAGGGTCGCTAAGAACACTTGGAGGAAATTACCGAGTAATGTGGCTGTGGACTCACAAGGGTTGTTCAAGTAGACATCACTCGCTAACATAAGGTATTTGAATGGTGAGTAACACCACACAGGGATTATGTCAGATAACATACCAGCAAGCTCGTTGGCTCTGTCTTCTCGAAGATCGATCCAAGCGTCGAGAAGATACCTCGTATGGCGGATCTGAGAGCCAAGCCGTTTTGGTGGTCCTTCAGGGTCGGGGTCGAACATTGTGTATGTTGAGAAGTACTCGTTTAAGACGGTAGGTCCAGAGGCGCCTTGTAGGGTGGGCACACTGATAAAGGCTGTTCTCAACATGTTGGCAATATCTTCTTCGCTGATTTCTCGGGCTTGAGTCATTATGTTATACTCCCAGAAAAAATCCTAATTTTTTTAGTGCGTTTGGTCTGGAACTGTGAGATACCTGTGAGGTCAACTGTGAGATACCTGTGAGGTCAACTGTGAGTAAGATAACACGTGATAGTGTATTAGATGGTTGAAGACTCACAGACGGCTGTTGAAGCGAAGATTACGGCTGATGTGAAAAGTGTTAAGGTGAAGGACCCAAAGCGCGTCGCTGCTGGTAAAAAGTTGGCTGAGATATCGAAAGCCGCGAAAGAAAAAAAAATGCGTGAAATGATAGTCAACGAAGAGCAGGGTAATGAGTGGGGTTATGGATATGTTGTCGGAACACTTGGTGTAATCATCGCTGGTGCTTCGTTATGGTACACAATTAGTAGTGAAAAAGAGACACGACTAGAGCCTGTGAGTACTGCACCAGCTGTGTCAGAAAGTTGTAGAACTCGTCGTCCAACACTTGACACATTTGATTCTTGAACAAAACACACGACAATGTATATGGCTGCGATCGATCGAAAAGAACTTATGAACGAACTGTACGACGCGCTACTTGTTACGACTGGTGCTGTGGCAGTGAGTATGATTTCTAAAAGGGCTTTGGGAGAACCATTGGGAACACCAGAGACTGTGAAAGGCACAGTGAAACTTGCTGCAGCTGTTGGTGCAGGAACGCTGTTAGTAAAATGGCTGCAATCAAAAAAGTGGATACCGACAGATCCATTCAAATCAATGTAAGTTAATGGTGAGCGTTGTGGCTGGAGGGATTTTTAATGCAGTGGCTTTTGCAGGCGCTGGCTTTATGTTTTCGAAGTTTAATCACTCAGGTTATGAAGCTGAGATGAAAAGACATAACCATGCGTTGGAACAGCTAGCCAGTGCGAAAGAAGTGTGGTATGAGAATGAAGTCGCTAAGAAAGATAAGATCCAGCGTTTACGACAACGGCTCTCTGATGCTAATGCTGACATCAACGACACAAACCACGCGTTGGAAGAACTTAGAAGCGTAATGACCATTCAGTACAGCGGACGAGTGTTCACTGACCTCCCGAAGATTGCGGATTACTACCAACCAAGTGCGGAAATGAAGGAATACCAATTGTTGTTTGTTGGCGCGCTAGGTTTGAGTAGTGGAATAGCAGTGTGGGTGCTAGTTCGGTGAAAAATATGTTGGAGTAGTATAAGAGTGATGGACAAACTTATGAGGCAGATGAGCTACGGTTACACAATTGACGAAATCGTGAGTGAGACGCAAACTGAGTGTGGAGACACCTTCAGAATTCACCACTGCTCGGATTGTGACGTTGTGAAAAACGTAAGTGACTGCGGTGGGTACGCATGTCCAAAGTGTGGCGACACCGAATGGGGTTACACTCAGAGTTACAGCGACATGAGACTCACGCGACTAAAAAGCGTTCACAAACGGTCTTGGTGGATGGGGAGGAGACTACGGAATGTTGTGAAGGGTGAGCACCTTGAGTTGATAAAAGAGGACTTCTTGAAAGTTGTCAATGTGCTGCACTCATGCAATTTGATAAAGGGTAGAAATGTCAGCAGATATGGATACTACATTATTAGGTTGTGTCATAGAAGACGAGTCGAGACACTCAAGAAGGTGTCAGACCTCAAAGACGGGAAGGTGAAAGACTTGTTCGACGACAATTTGTTTGGGGTGGTGTACCCAAAGCTGGGATGGTGTGAAAGTGATGACAATTATTACAACGAGTGGTTTAGGAAAAAAATAAATAAGTGTAGTATATAGAAGCCAATGAGTCGGGCCGCGAAAAACCCACTGACAAAAAGACGGACGCATAAGACGAGCGCAGCCGTTGTCAATTCACTAACAGACGAGGCGACCAACGTTCACGGCTTCTTTGGAGATCAAGAGGGACAACGTCTAGTCGAAGACCTCGCACCGTCAACGCATCTGTTGGATCGAGCACTGAGAGGGTTCACAAGGTCCTATGGAGTCGAAGTAATTGACGACAGAGACATCAATCAGGTAAATGGTAGTAGAGGCGCTGTCACTAACCTTTTGAGACGTGAACTAGGTGAGACCAACGGAATGAAAGTGGTGGAGACAGTCAAAGTCACTTTTGAGAAAGTTTTAGAACTCAATAAGACCACATACAAAACTGCCTACTTTAACAGCGAAACGTTTGTCGTCATTAACGAGCATGACATCGAGGGTGTTGCCAATCGTGGATCGGAGCAGATTTTGACGCGGATAGCTGGGTGGTTATCTGAGGGGTCTGGATGGACTATCGACAAAATAGATGCACACTACGTTAATGTCGCTATTTACAGACCTTTGCATGGGAGTAGCTACATTGCGTTGCCAAAGGAGCTGCGCAACAGTATGAAGGGTCTGATAAACGTAAATAACGATGATGACAACGAGTGCTTTAGATGGTGCCACCTCGCGCATAAGTTTCCTGTTGGAAAACACTCCGATAGAACGTCGAAGTACGCTAGGCATGTCAGTGAGCTGAACTATGACGGAATTGACTTCCCAGTCACACTCAAAGATTACAACAAGATCGAAAAGGCTAACGAAATTAGCATTAATGTTTTTGGGTATGAAAGTAAGCAGCCATTCCCTGTGTACGTTTCTAAGGAGACGTATCCTGACCATATGGACCTATTGTTGATAACTAATGACGTGGGCAACAAGCATTATGTGTACATTCGCGATTTTAACAAGTTCATGTACCGCCAAACAGAGCATAAGGCGAGAAAGCACTTTTGCAGGTATTGTTTGCAATGTTTCACCCGTGCGGACGTGCTTGAACGCCATGTGGAAGTGTGTTTGGTCATTAATGGGAAGCAAGCTATTAAAATGCCACAAAAAGGCGCGAAAGTAAAATATGAGAATTTTAGCAGACAATTAAATGTACCATTTGTGGTGTATGCAGACTTCGAGGCTATCACACAGAAGGTGCACACAGCGAC
This sequence comes from Chrysogorgia sp. JL179-B06, assembly GCA_035772405.1. Classification (NCBI taxonomy): domain Eukaryota; kingdom Metazoa; phylum Cnidaria; class Anthozoa; order Scleralcyonacea; family Chrysogorgiidae; genus Chrysogorgia; species Chrysogorgia sp. JL179-B06. The sequence goes on along the minus strand of JAYKKM010000123.1, from coordinate 1,781,802 downwards.
GCCATCAAGCGAGTGTAGCTACACAAATGCTTACCAGAGGCATGTTGACTGTGGTTATGGGTATAAATTGGTTTGTTGCTATGACAATGCGTATAGTAAGCCAGTGAAGGTGTATCGCGGTGAAAATGCAGTCAACAAGTTCATTGGGGAGATGTTAGAAATTGTTGAATATTGTAAAGAGACATCTGAGAGTCACTTTAACAAAGAAATGATACTGACTGACGCCGATAAGAAGAACTTTGACGAGGCTAAAAGTTGTCATATTTGCAGTGTTGAGTACACTGGTGCTGACGTTAGAGTGAGAGACCACTGTCACGTGTCAGGTAAGTACAGAGGGTCCGCACATCGTCACTGTAATGTGAACTTTAAGTTGACTGACAAAATCCCTGTGATCTTTCATAACTTACGCGGCTACGATAGCCATTTCATTATGCAAGAGATTGGCAAGTTTGGCCAAGACATAAATGTGATACCAAACAACATGGAGAAGTACATGGCGTTCATGCTTGGAAAAAACTTAGTATTTTTGGACAGCTTCCAGTTCATGAGTAGTGGTCTAGACAACTTGGTGAGGAACCTACCAAGGGACGCTTTCAAATACACGTCAGAAGTGTTTCGCGACGAGGGGTTGGCACTTATGACAAGAAAGGGGGTCTATCCCTACGATTATATGGACTCCTTTGAAAAATTCGACGAGCGCGAGCTACCCTCCAAAAAAGATTTCTACAGCGTTCTGAACGATGAGCACATCACGGAAGAAATGCACGAGCGCGCCATCGATGTGTGGGACTACTTCGACGTTGAAAGTATGGGTGGGTATCACGACCTGTATTTGAAAAGCGATGTGCTCTTGCTTGCCGACGTTTTTGAGAACTTTAGAAAGACATGCCATCGTGAGTATAAATTAGACCCTTGCCATTATTTCACATCGCCCGGATTGGCTTGGGATGCCATGTTAAAGATGACTGGAGTGGAGCTTGAGTTATTGTCCGACATCGACATGTTCCAGTTCGTAGAATTAGGTATGCGTGGTGGTGTGAGCTACATATGCAACAGACATGGCGTGGCGAACAATAAATATATGAAGGGGTATGACAAAGAGCAAGAGTCGAAGTATTTGATGTACCTTGACGCCAACAACTTGTATGGATGGGCAATGAGTCGAAGTCTACCCACGGGCGGCTTCAAGTGGTTGACTGAGAAAGAAATAGAAAAAGTTAATCTGCACGACTATCACAACAATAGTGAAAAGGGCCTGCTGCTTGAAGTCGACTTGGAGTATCCAGCCCATTTGCATGACCTACATAACGACTACCCGCTGGCTCCTGAGAAGATGGAGATAACTGTTGACATGTTGTCGGAGTACTGCACGAAAATCAAAAATAAATTTAATGTGAGTGTTGGCGGCGTGAAAAAGTTGGTGACTAATTTGATGGACAAAAAAAAGTACGTGTGTCACTATAGAAATCTGCAGTTGTACACAGATCTTGGATTGAAAATCAAAAAGGCTCATAGGGTCCTACAGTTCGACCAGTCCAAGTGGTTGGGCAAGTACATCGACTTTAACACAGTCAAGAGAACTGCGGCTAAGAACGCTTTTGAGAAGGACTTCTTCAAGTTGATGAATAACAGTGTGTTCGGAAAAACGATGGAAAACTTGAGGAAGCGTGTGGACGTAAGATTAGTGACCACTGCGAAGAAATTTAAAAAGCTTGTCTCGAAGCCAACGTTTGTGTCTTGCAAGATATTTAGCGAGAACTTAGTCGCTGTCCACAAAGTCAAAGAGACGTTGACATTAAATAGACCCGCATACGTGGGTATGTGCATACTAGACTTGAGTAAAACGTTGATGTACAATTTTCACTATAATTATATTATGAAAAAGTACTCTAGCGACACCTGTAGATTGCACTTCACTGACACTGACAGTCTGTTGTACTCAATCAAAACTGGCGACGTTTATTCCGACTTCATGGAGGAGCGCGAAAAGTTTGACAATAGCGATTACCCTGCAGACAACCCGTTCGCTTTCAAAGAGAATAAGAAAGTTATTGGCAAGATGAAAGACGAGTGCGCTGGAACACCAATTATTGAGTTCGTTGGGTTGCGCAGTAAAATGTACAGCTATTTGAAAGAGGATGGGGGTGGTGGGAAAACCGCTAAAGGCATTAGAAAGAATATAATTAAAAAAGTGATCAAGCACGAAGATTATAAAAGTGTGTTACTTGAGCAGAAACAATTGCGACACACAATGAAGACCATTAGAAGTGTCAAACATCAGCTCGGTAGTTATGAAATTAATAAAGTGTCGCTATCCTGTTTTGATGATAAACGATACCTTTTAGAAAATGGTATTGACTCCTACGCGTATGGTCACAAAAACATTGGAGTGAGAGACATACCTTAAACACTGCGACGTGATTCCCATAAGGTCACTCTCTCCACGCGTGCGAGATTGCAAACGCTTTTCTCACCGACTTGTTAACCAGCAAATTCGCTAGCTCACTAAACGGGTTGAACGCTATTGAAAATATTGACGAACTAAACGACGAGTCGCAAAAAGACCCGTCGAGAGCATTGTCGCGATTGTGACACCGTACGTGCCTTTCTTGGGCTTGTTGTCGGGAGGAATCACAACGTCAAAATATGTGTACGACCACCATTTCAGAAGTGCGACGACAAACACTGAAAATAGTGAGCGGGTGGACTAATTTGCATGCTAGCAGGTGGTCTCATAACAACCGCGCGAGCCCATTCACACAACGGTTTTTTATTCACGATATTTATAGTGTACGATTTAACGAGTACGCTCAAAGTTAGACAGTCTTAGCATGGTGGTCCTTCTTCAAACACTGCGATTCTTCTCTCATAGTCATCGCGACAGCAGGTGGTTGTACGTGGTGTGTTGCTAACAACAACATTCCATTGCGAATAGCAACCACAACTTTTCAAAAAAATATTTTAAAATGAAAATATTTTTTCAAAGTGAAAATATTTTTTCAAAGTGAAAATATTTTTTTAAAAAATCGTAGTTGCTATTCGTAATGGAATGTTGTTGTTAGCGACGCCAACAGGTGACCTTGATTCGTATAGCAGGTATCGCATATGAAATCTATTTAACACTAGACTCTAGTGGCTCTCTCGCTGAAATTTATTAAACATCGTCACTAGAATCATAATCTAGTGGCTTTTTTTTCGCGCATGAATTGAAACAATGGTAGAGCGCGTCAGTCATAGTTTGTCAAACACAAATGTGAAAATGACGACATAAAACTTTCTCTAAATTTGACGAAATGTGTCGTATTTCGTTAAAATAGCGATTTGGTGTTGTCTCGTGTGTGTTTGGCATCAATTTAGTAGAAAACGTGGGAGGGGTGTTTAGATTGACTAACGATCGCTGTAGTAGTATAGCAAGTGGGGCTGTGGGCTTATTCGACCTCAACCGTGAATATAAATACCAAAACATCACCAAATTTGTCGAGTCGCGACTTGGCCAAATTTGGTGATGTTTTGGTATTTATATTCACGGTTGAGGTCGATTGGGCTCGCAGCCCCACTTGCTATACTACTTATATATATATATATATATATATATATATATATATATATATATATATATATATATATATATATATATATATATATATTATATATATATATATATATATATATATATATATATATATATATATATATATATATATATATATATATATATATATATATATATTTATATATATATTCAGGATCAACGTCGTCGATCATGCGCGTCATCGGAAAATTTGGCCCTGGTAACTAGATATAGACAGAAGCTGATTGGTAGACCTCTGCATTTGAATTAATATTTAAATTGCAACCGTCAAATGATTGCGAATGTTAAAATTGAAACGGTATTGAAACGGTACCGTTTTTTGGTGCGTTAAATTTGGCGAATTTAAATTTAAATTGACGCCAGCGCGACAAACCGCTTTCCGGAAGAAACCGCCATTCGCCGACGGCGAAAGTTTATATATGCCATAAAAACCAGCATTCCCTCACAAAATCATCGGATGCAGTTAACAAACATTATTTTAGACATTATCAGCTGATTTCATGCCGAAACTGTAGTGTTGAAGGACAAGATAATCAAAGACAGGCACAAGTAAAAGGTAAATAAGTTAGTATTCTCAAACATGACTAATAATATGTACATTGTCACCGACTCACCGGTCTGTGTTGAGCAATTAATTTTCCTTTTCTGCAAAGGTAAAACGTTATTTCAACACGCTAACCCCATACAACTAAAGTTGGTTTCCAAGAGGGGCGTGATAATTACATAAAAATGTAAAATATTAAAATTATTACATAATAATTCATTATTATAAAACAGCTAAAAATTACAAGATATTAAAAAAATCTAACTAACGTAACTACAAAACTACAATATTACTAAAATGGCTACAATGTCTTTATATAATAAAAAAAATCTTTAAATACAAACAAATGAAACTCATGAAATTTAGAGCAGGCTGATTGAAGAAATTTCTCTGTTGAAGGAAATTAACGATTTCTGATTTTTTAATTCGCACGGTAAGCTGTTCCACAATTTTCTACCACTATAGCTAAAACTCTTCTTTAAATAATCAGTATTTGGCAGCGGTATATGGAAAGCAGTTGATCCTCCCCTTAGATTATAATGGCGGGAAGCATCAGATGCTCTGAAAATGTTTGTTAGCGTTTGTGGTGCGAATCCATGTACGACTTTAAACATAAGCTTAGCTTTAATAAGTGCTCTACGCTCAATCAAAGTCTTCCATCCAAGCTCATTTAGGGCCAGCTCTGATTGACCATGCGTATTTGTACGACCAGTAATAACCCTGGCAGAGCGATTATGCAGCTTTTGCAACCGATCTGATAAAGTTGAACCTATGGAGTCCCACACTTCGCAACAATAATAGAAGTGCGGCTGAACTAGCGCATTGTAGACTGATACGAGTATACTACGATTTACGTATGGTCTGAGCCGTTTAATTGCTCCAATTCCAGAGGATACACGCTTTGTTAGATTTTAAATGTGATTATCCCACAATAGGAATTGGTCAATAAGTACTCCAAGTGATTTAGTGACTTTTACTCTTTTGATTGGAACATCACCAACAAAAACGTTGGGATCTTCGATAATGTTACTAATACTATGTCTTGATCCAATCAAAAGATATACCGTTGATTTGCCAGACGATGTTAATGTAGTATATCATCTGCAAAAATTCTAGCTGCTGTTGTATGTTTAAGACAATCCGGTAAGTCATTTATATAAAGTAAGAAAAGAAGTGGCCCAAGAATTGATCCCTGGGGCACTCCACATCTTACTGTTTTTGGGCTGGACAGTTCACCGTTAATATAACACATTTGTGTTCGATCTAACAGGTATGATTGAAGAAGGTTTATAACGCTGTTTGTTCAAAACCGTAAAAAACAACTTTTTTCGATAAAATATCATGGTTAACAGTGTCAAACGCTTTTCTTAAATCTAGAAATACAACAAGATTGTACAATCCACGATCCATATTAATGAACCATTCATTAGTGCTATCTAGTAAAGCAGTGTTCGTAGAATGTAAGCGTCTGAATCGAAACTGACGTTCAGATAATAAATTATTTGACGAAAGATAGTCATGCAACTGCTCATAAAGAATTTTTTCAAAGATCTTGCTGATAATAGGCAAGATTGAAACAGGGCGATATTTATCTAAAATATCGCTGTATCGTACGTACTCCATTATACACTGTACAACAAGACCTCGTCAAGCGACGTCCCGTATTTAAATACTTTTATTCACATAATTTATTCGCATATATTACATCTCCTTTCCTTAAATTAAATATGATTCTAATATATTTATGAAATAAAAAACATAAGTAAACTAAAGTTGTTCATTTGTGTATCAGCGATAAATGTATATATATCTATAATTTTTCGTTATTTTATGTATTAAAGAGAAATAAAGAAATAACTAAATAATGCAGCATGCAACGGTTAGAGAAAAGTTCAATGTACCTATTTTGTATTTCTAACGTTACTTCTAAAATCATTAGACTGGTATCTTGTTGGCGGGACGACTGTTCTTCCGTAGCGAGTTCTTACTACGTCATCAGATGGGTCTTCTAAGTTTGTTGAGTGTCCAGCATCCAGTGGTGGTTGTGAACCCGAAACATCTGGAACGGATAACTCTTCGTTGGATTTCGTTGGTTTACTTATACTTCGATTCTCTCTAAGATGGCGGCGATTTCGTCGGTAGGAAGATCCACCTTCGGTTTCTACCACATAGGATCTAGGCGTATGATGTTTACTGATCATGGTGGCTGGAACCCATTTGTTATCTTTCTGCATTCGGACTTTCTGGCCGGTTTCAAGTGATGGCAATTCTTTACTGCATCTTTTGTCATAAATCGTCTTTTGGATCCATTTCTGTTTCTCCAACGCACGCTTGATTTCCTCTGCATTGTCAGGCATCAGAAGTGATTTCTTCACAGGAAGAGTTGACTTTAGTCGTCGATTTATCAGCAACTGTGAGGGAGATAAACCAATTCCTTCTAGTGGTGTCGTTCTGTAATCCAACAAAGCTTTATATGGATCAGCTTTCTTTAATAAGTTGTTAACTGTCTGCACACCTCTTTCAGCCTCTCCGTTAGACTCCATATTCCTTCTGAAAATCTGCAAAATAACCACTTGAAAACTGTGGACCGTTATCACTTCGCACAATATCTGGTATTCCATAACGCGCGAACTACTCTTCATGTGGGCAACGGTAGTTTTGCTGCTAAGATCTTCTAATCTCGCTATTTCAGGCCATTTCGAATAATAATCTACGCAAAGTAGGTAATGGCAACCACGGAACTCAAATAAGTCACAGCCTACGATTTCCCATGGTCGATTTGGACATCCTTGCAGGACCATTGGCTCACGGGTATTTGCTGCTTGATGGGTGGCACATGAGACTTCACACTTTGCGATTTGCTCTTCAATTTTTGAAGCCATACCAGGCCAAAACAACAGTTCTCTTGCGCGTTGTTTGCACTTGGTTATACCCAGGTGAGATTCGTGTATTTGGCTCAACATCTCGGATCTGAGGACTTTCGGCACGATTATTTTGTGGCTCTTGTATAATAAACCACCTAGCTTGATAGGAGATTTCTTCTTTGAAAGTCCAATAAGGACATTTGATCTCATAAGGACATTTTATTTGGCTATCTGGACATCCTTTCAAGACTTGGCTTCTCAAGCAGTCTAGTACAGGATCTTGACTTGTTGCATCTTGGAATTCTTTGTACTTCTCTGGTGACATTGCAACCATATCCACCATATTGACATCCAGATCTGGAACCAATATTTCTTGGGTTTCTTTCAGGTTAGATCGACTTAGGGTGTCAGCCAAGTACATTTCTTTACCAGCCTTGTAGCCAACTTTCAGGTCGTAACTCTGCAGCTGTAATAACATTTTCTGCAAACAAAAAGGAGCTTGATACAACGGTTTCTTGAAAATACTTTCCAGTGGTCTATCGTCCGTCTCTACTTCTACTTCTCGGCCATAAACACACTGGTGGAATTTCTGACAACCATAAACTATAGCCAGAAGTTCTTTCTCGATCTGTGCATAATGTTGCTGTCTGGTTTTCCTTCTTGCAAAAGGACTGCTCCAAGACCTTTACTGCTTGCATCAACTGACAACTTTACTGGTTTCTTTACGTCGTAAGTATTGCAGAACCGGAGTTGACGATGAAAGTTATTTTAGCTTTTGAAAGCTATCTTCCTTGCTCTTATCCCAATGCCATGCCGTCTCTTTCTCAACAAGCTCTCTTAAGGTGCACTTTCTTCTGACAACCTTGGTAGAAACTTGCTGAGATATTGGATAAATCCCCCAAATCGGCGAATTCCTTTGACATCTTCTGGTCGTTCCATCTCGGACACTGCTCGGACCTTCTCTGGATCAGCCTTCACACCTCCAGCTGTTAACAGATGACCAACATATGAAACTTGGGACTGTCGAATTTTTCATTTCTTCAAATTAAGCCTCAGCTGATATCTCTTAGCTCGCTCTAAGACTCCTCGTAACCTTTCGTCGTGTTGCTTCACATCTTTACCCCACACGATGATGTCATCCATAATGGCATCTACAGTCCTGGTAAGTTTTCCAGCATTTGCGACACTGCTCGTTGAAACACTTCCGGTGCCGACTTTATTCCGAACGGCAACCTGGTAAACCGATAGCGGCCAAACGGTGTGTTTAATGTACACAATTTAGAACTAGCTTCATCGAGGCGGATTTGCCAAAATCCTGATTGGGCATCTAAAACAGAAAAAACCTGGCACCTGCCATTTGCCCTATAACTTCCTCAATGGTTTTCATTGGATGATGTTCCCTTTCTATAACTTTATTTAGATCTCGGGGGTTAATGCATATTCTCAACTTCCCATTTGGTTTCACCACGGTAACCATGCTATTTACCCATTCGGTAGGATCGGAAACGTTCACTACCACCCCTTCTGTCTCCATTCTGTCGAGCTCTACTTTAATTGCATCTGTTAATGCAATGGGGACTTCACGAGGTGGATGAATAACTGGGATTGCATCTGTTTGTAGCTGAATGGAGTATTCCCCAGGGAAACAACCTAATCCTTCACACAGCTCAGGCTAATCTTTTTTAAGATCAATTAAGGTGGTTAATTTTTCTTAGCATCAGGACTTTCCTTTGAAATTTAATGCACCCTCTTAACCAGATTAAGTTATTTGCAAGTCTCTGCACTCAAAACTGGAAAAGCCTTTACATCCACTACATAAAACTTGATATTGTAGGTTTTGCTCTTGCAGGTAACTGGTAAAACTACAGTTCCTAGCACAACAATTGGGTGTCCCGAATACGATTTAAGTGGCGTGTCCGATTTCTTTAACTTAGGTGTATTATCTAACCTCTTGTATACCTTGGTAGAGATCGTATTACACTTGGCTCCAGTATCTAACTGAAACTTGACTGAATTGTTCTTTATAGTCAATATCTCATATCCATTCGTTGGTCTTATCTACTGAATTGATAGTAGACTCTACACAGCCAACAAACATGAAATCATCGTCACTAATTGGCTCTTCTTCTTCAACACCGTGGACCTTTTTATTTTCCTTGCTTATACTAACACTCTTGGTCGTCTTACACATTTTCGCGAAATGGTTGTATTTATGACATTTATTACACTGCTTACCTTTCGCAGGGCATTTGTCATCAGCGTGACTAAAACCACATTTTCCACACGATCGTCCGCTTGACTGCTTTTGTCGTCTCCCGAAGGACATCTCTCGCCTTTGCTTTGAATATTTTGGATTTATGCCATAAATCTTTGAGTCGTCTCCGGACATAGTTTTTAACTGAGCTTCAGAAATTTCCATCGTAAATTTCCGTCGGCCATTAGGCCCCATGTTATGGAATATTTTCCAAAATGATTTATTTTATATTCAACGCGAAAGTCAGTTGTCAGTTTACGCAGATGATCACCAACTCTATTATGCCCATGAAGATCCAATACAATTACAGTAGGTATGTAATAAATAGGGATAGAAAACATACCTCAGGATGGTATAGAGACAATTTCCTCGGGGAAATTTAAGCAAATATCAAGCGATGGCTGGCTATAACTAAGGACTCTCATTAAGTGAACATAGAAATCGACTCCTCAACAATTAATTTAACGAAGGAACTTAAGCTACTGGGAGTGGTGATAGATGAGAACTTGTGTTTCAGCGAACGCATTTCAACATCATGTAAACTAAAAGCCAGTATGCGTGTGGGTATTTTGATGAGGCTACGGAAACTCATCCCAGTCAACGCAAAACCGAAAATCTACAAAGCAGCCATATTACCATATTTGACATATTGCGGGCTTGTATGGCACTTCTGCAAGAGTTCGGACTGTAGGAAACAAGAGAGGGTGAACGAGCGAGCATTGCGAGCGATATTTTGTGACTGGAACTCTACATATGACGACCTTCTTTCTCGTGTAAACTTAACAAGTTTACAGGAGACTACAGGATGTTGCAATATTTATGTTCAAAAGTGTAGATTACTTCGGGCAAATATCTTAAATATTTTTAAAAGTTCACCAACTAATTATAACCTTAGGAACTCAGACTTCTTTATACCAAGATTTAACTCTCATGTTAGATTTGGAAAACATTCATTAAAATTGATTATGGATCCTATATTTGGTCAAAGCTAAATAACGAGGACAGAAATTTAACTTCACTATCGGCCTTTAAATGCAGCATCAGAAATAAAAGCCTTACTGCTCTAGTTAATTAATTTTTACTATATTGTGAAAATCAACATAATGTAAATAGTAAATTGATCGTAAGTAGTATAGATGTAAGTTGATTTTGTGAATAACTTCATATTATTCCCGCAATTTTATATTTACATGTTGATCAGTGTCCCTAATTAGTAGGCCACTTGTGGCCCGCTAGAAGAAATGACACATTAATGGAGTTGCTAACTAACGACGAAGCGGCCTCCTCATCGCCGGTTAATTTCTAATTAGTACATAACAGGTTTCTACGAAGGACATGCATACATGCATACTGCATACATGTTCTCATCATATAATAGACACGTATGATTACGAAATAGAATCGATGATTACGAAAATTTAAGGAAAGAGATTATTGAATATCTTTCTAGTCGATGATTATGTTTTCTTTATGGCAACTGTGAGGAGGGAAAGACTCTAAAGACATTCTGGAGCTAGGTATAATTGTAACCACCTGTTTACTGCCAAAACTTCGACGGCCATTTGACATTCGTTTTATTCGGTTTAGTTCCGTTTGGTTTGTAATACTGTACCTTAATATTAAATTATTTTTTACGTTTGGCAGCTTTGGATGCATTTCACAAGAGGGAAATTCAAAAAATGTCGCGATAGATAACCCGCCCCCCTAACAAGCTCGAGTCTTCAGCATTCGCGTTAGCCCCCTGCAATCTAAAAAACGCTCTGTGGTACCTATACCTAGGAGAGAGATAATTGTAAATATTTGTATGATTGTGTTTTCCGCCAACTGTGCTATTATTTTTATGGTAATAGTGAAGAACGAATGACTCAATAAAGACAATCTAAAGCCAGGTAATTGTTACCATCTGTTTATTTCCAAGGTATAATAAGATGTAGTGGACGCTGGAAAGCACTAGAACACGAATGAATAACAGAGACAGCTGAATCTTTCTTCTCAAAGCAACTAGCAACATATCTGACTGGAGACTGCGACTAAAGATGGAGGATCCTGAACTTATTTTTTGTGAAGTAAAGGACATGGAAAAAGATGTTCAACCCTTACCACAACCACTTCCAAAGAGAGATAATATTCCAGCGTCAGTTATCGAGGTTAATCCTCCCACAAGAATACCTCCTCCTCAATCGCTAACTGTTATCACCAACAGCAGCAAACGATGTAATCGAAACTCCACATCAAAAAAGCAAGTGGTACTGGCTATAGCAGTCGGCATTTTGGCCATTTTGTCAACGGTGTTTATGACGTTGTATTTTGCGACCGAGCGTAAAGGCAAACCTTGTGATTGTCAGAATAGTCTTGCAAATAAAGAAAATACAAGTTGCATTGACGTCAAAAAGAAACCTTGTGTTTGCCAAAACTGCAGTAAATTCAACATCAGTACAATTACTGTGAACAATACAGGTTAGCATTGACTTTTTAAAAGTCCTCAGCCCTTTTCTTTTTTTATGCTCGCGCTTTGAGGAAAACTCAAGAGTGGACGACTTGTAGCAAGTCTAAGGTTAGCATATATGTGATTAAAGAGTCTTGATAATAATCATCTGAGAGGTCTGTATAGGAAAGTATTTCTCCTGAGGTTTTCAAGGTTACAAAGGAACCCACTGCGTGGCTTTTGGCTCATTTCGTTACATACAGTACTTTTACAATGGCTTAAACGCTTCGCTTTGCCGCTCGGCCGTTAATATCCATTGTTGTCGAGGCTATATAATTTTTACCAATATATCTCAGTAGACTCGCATTTCGACCGTCTATAGCTATTTATTATGGGAGTGTTTTACTAAGAAATATGCAGTGACATATTTTCCATATCCAGTGAGGATATCGATCACGTGATTAAACATTTTCCCACCTTTTGCATTGAATCTATATAATAAAAAGAAAATTACAAGAAGGTGGCTTGAAGATATGAATTTTATCTTCTCGTGGTAAAAACAATATTTTACTCATTCGCTACGCTCATTCGTAAAATATTGTTTTCACCACTCGAAGATAAAATTCATATCTTCGCACCACCGTGTAATATCCTCTATGCATTTTTTGTCTTTCCACTACAGGATATTTCAACATCTTTACTGATAAACACTTCCTTCTCTCCACCAGCAGAAGTCCATACACCAATAATATTCAACTCGTCCTTTACAAAATTCTTCCGAGATGGGTAATCACTACTCCATGTTATCTTTTGAGTTTGAGTTAACAGACTGAATTTGATCTTGTTTGGGTTCAGATATCGCACTACCAACAACGATTTCAAGATTATCGGCTAAGCAGCTGTTAGTGTTCTCCGCCATATTGCAATATCGAAACATAGCATCGAATCACCATCAATAGAAACTGTAATTCCAAGACGCGATAGAAGGCGAAAAAATGAAAATTACTTTTATGTCAGTACTGAAGAAAACGTTGCTCATTTATTTGGTCTGTACGTGGAATGTATTTTCCCGGGCCGTTTCTTTTTGCACAGAAAATCTTGCACGCGAAATGCTCAAGCAATTAATTCCCAAAAATTCGCGAAGTTAATTAAATTATTAAAGTTTAATAGTGAAATTCTTCAACTTGTTTCTTTAGTACCGAAGAGTTGTTCTGATATCTACAAAAAAGGAGGAAAGACAGATGGTATTTACAGAATTAACCCTGATGGTCTTGGAGCCTTCAATGTTAGCTGTGATATGACAACAAGTGGAGGAGGTTGGACTGTCTTTCAAAGACGAGTGGATGGAAGTATTGACTTTTATCTTGGATGGAACGACTATAAGAAAGGCTTTGGAGACTTGAATGGCGAGTTCTGGCTTGGTCTTGATAATATCCATCGATTGTCAAAGAGTGGTAAAAACGTTTTGAGAGTTGACCTGCAGGATTTTGATAATGAGACACGTTATGCTGATTACTCATCAATTGGAGTGGCAAATGAAGTAGAAAAATACAAATTAACTGTTGGAGGTTATTCAGGTTAGTTGCCCTTATTCCAACGTAACTTGATAAGTAACCCATTTTCAAGCACTCGAAGTTAGTTGATTTCTAAGATCTAACATGGTCTTGCAGTTATGAAAATGCAAGTTCAACGAATTCTTCATTATAAATTATAAAATAATTGCTGCCGTTGTCTCGTGCCCAAACCTCTTTAACGACCGACATCCAAAATGTTACAGATCGAGATCTCGGTCGGATGGATGGATGTTCAGTTTTATGACGTTTTGTGACGTAAATATCTATAAAATTACATCCATACTCAAGACGTTATTCGTATTCACGGAAGTTGTATGGAGTTAATGTTCGGAACTTGTCAACGCTACTACGAACATGGTATTTTCTGAACTCGCAAGCAAATATGTGTGACAGTGTGAGCAACACTGATCTGAAGGTGAGCAAGAAGTGAACGGCGAAGTTAACCCCAGCTAGGGCATACATAGTTTTTTCAAATGGGGTCGTTTTACCTCTCATGAAATTATTTCAGGGGGGTGAGGGGAGCAACAACCAGTTGACTTCTTTCCAACATGTTGAAAGTCTGAAAACACTTTTAATTTGAATCGTTTGCCTCACAAAAACTCACGGTTTTTACAGGAATGTAAAAATTCCCCTCCATGATGATGACCGTGTTTACATGTGTTCATTATTACAGTTTCTGTTGTTTTTGTATAATTTTGTTCCTAATTGGAACCAAGTGCGATGCGATCTCACCCACCACCACCCCCCCGGCTTATGCCCCTGATATTACCCCAGAGTAACTTTTCTCCAGCAAGCTCAGTGACTGAGCTTCATATATATGTAGAGCTCGCTGCTCTGGTCTTATCTAAGCCATACCCGCATGGGTACGAGGCTGTACTACCAACGCTGCAACTTTGACTTAAATAAGCCCACCACTATTTTTACAATTTTGCACAACATCGCAACTTCCTTGGATTTAAAGGCAGCACTTCCCTTGCGATAGTAACTTTTAGTTTTACTCTACGCACGCTGTGATTGGTCAGCTTGCCGGTCTCGATCAGGCTACGGAGACCGGAATAACGTGTAACTAATGAGAATTTGCATTAAATCAAAATCAAAAGCGTTATATATCGTCAATATCAAAGTCTAAGAAATTGTTTCTGAATTATTTTATAAAAATAATAGAATACGTTTGCTTGGGTCTCTATAACGTGATCGAAACCCTCGTGTATAGTAATAAAAACACTCGAGAAGTTGGGAAAGTACTCGCCTCGGCGGCTCGTGCTTCTCCCTACACTTCTTTCGGGTTTTTATTATGTCACTCGGGTTTCGATAACATTATAGAGACCCAGGCAAACGTATTCTATTGTTTAAACTGAGATATCTAACACTCGACCAGAAACAAAACCGCCGCTGAGGCCGTCGAAACGTCAGTCACCAACAATAGTCTTTCTCAAGACTACAACAACCTGGACGATCAAGTTATATTTTCAATATTTTCAAGTTATATTTTTTAAGTTATAATTTTAAGTTATATTTTTAAGTAATATTTTCAAGTTATATTTTTAAATTATATTTTAAGTTATATTTTTAAGTTTTTTATTTTTGTATTATCTTTTTTATGTTAATGAGAATATTTAGATTTTTTTCAAATTTGAGATTTTTAATGAGGCTAAATGTAATTTAGGCAAGTAAAAAAGGAGACTATGTTAATCAGTGGTCTCTATTATATATAGTATATATTATATATATATATATATATATATATATATATCTGGCATGGTTTTTGATGTCCCACATTTTGTGTGCATAAAGGGTGACTGCAAATAGCAGTCATCTTCATCCTGCTCATCAGCACTACACTGATGAGGCACAAAAGGCCGAAACGGTACCGTCTGTAGTTATATATATATATATATATATATATATATATATATATATATATATATATATATATATATATATATATATATATATATATATATATACATATATATATATAATATTTCGACTGCTTTGACAGTGTGACTGGTGCCTATAGGTGGGCTGTGGCGGGGTTGCCATGGTCCTCTGATCAGCGGGTGGCTCCCCCTGTTGTTTGACACCAATCCTCCAATAACGTCAATTGGCCATCTCTTTTTATTGACCCCTTTTAGTCCTAATTTGATCTTTTATTGCAGGAAATGCTGGTGACTCACTTTCTTATCACAATGGAATGAAGTTTAGCACTAAGGACGAGGATAATGACGTGGATATTCGAAACTGTGCTGTACTTCGCAAAGGTGCTTGGTGGTACAAATACTGTTTTCATTCCAACTTGAATGGACAGTACTTACGTGGTCAGCACAGCGCCATTTATGAAGGAGTAATCTGGCGTCACTGGAAAGGATACAGATATTCTTTGAAGAAAACCGAGATGAAAATCCGTCCTCGTTCATTTTAGTTGGAATATTTTACTTTACATCAAAATGTCGTTGTTTTGGAAAATATTGAAAACAAGGATCCTGCAATTGTCTTTATTATTGTCAATGTTGTGAACATAAAGTTAAAGAAACATTTAATTTCTCTTTGTTATGAATCTAGTCTCTAAAATTGATAATTTGTTTTTGTTGGAACTGGTATTTTAGTTTACATCCAAATGTCGTTATTATAAACTTTCCATTCATTTTTGTTATTAATCTAGTGTCTGAACTTCATAATTTGTTTTAGTTGGAACTGGTATTTTAGTTTACATCCAAATGTCGTTATCATATAGACTTTCCATTTCTCTTTTTTATTAATCTAGTGTCTAAACTTGATAATTGGTTTTAGTTGTAACTCATGGTATTTTAGTTTACATCCAAATGTCGTTATTATAAACTTTTCATTTCTCTTTGTTATTAATCTAGTCTCTAAGTAGAATCATTTTCCACTTTGAACTAAAAATACACCTTGACACAAACTGTTCAAAAACGTCCAACAAGTGTACTTGTTGGGTTAATTTACAGAGATTACCAATTGCCAGTATATTGAAATATGGATCCACAGTGCGTGTATAAGCAAAACCACTGGTTTTATGACACAAAGTAATAGCTCTTTTCGAGACGGAATTTCAATACTAAATTTCAATACTCTGCTTGGAAACAATTATAATAAAAGCGCACTATTTACCAAACAATTGTATTCTAGAATAATAAACTATATATGATAACATTGCAGTATGTTATCACCCAAGCTTGATAACATGGAAGGATCTGGAAGATTGCTTCCCTTGCTAGACAATCCCATTATCCAAAGATGAACAAAAGTCAGGCTGCAAGGTTTCCATTATACATATTGATCAATTTGTGCCAAGGATTTTGAAAAAGACTGCTGCCCTTGCTATTCGGTCTTGTTAATTAGTCTGCAACGTAGCACCAGTTAGATGAACAAAGCTGTAAGGTTCCCATTACACATGCATTGATAATTTGTACCAAGGTTATTGAAGACTGCTGCCCTTGCTATTCAGTCTTGTTACTTAGTCTGCAATGTAGTACTATAGTTGATTATAATTACAATTAGCCAGGAGAAAAAACCTGTTGCTGGTTAAAACCCCATGGGAAAAGCCAGCAACAGGAAAACCTGAGTTGGTGACAATTTAAAACTAATTATTACCAAAAGTATTATAAAAATTAGTATTCTAAATAGCAATGTTAATATGCATAATTATTGTTCAGTTGTTCCAACTACAAATCAGTCTCTCAAGAACAAAGATGGTTTAACCTCTTGATTTTCCAATTCTGCACGAAATTAAAGTATTGTCACCATCAGAGAAAGCGTCGCTCTACCTGTGTCAACCATAATGAATGTTCGAAAAACTGTTGACATCTCTTATTCTGAGTGGCTTGAAGTGTTGAGGAAAGTAGTGAAGTCTGTAAAGTAAAAGAAAAGAAAAACGGCAGAATCTAATCCAAGATAAAATAATCAAAGTTATTTGAAATGACTATAGTATTGCATCAGGATATTGTCAAGATATACAGTACGTATCCATGGCCAAAAACTAACAGCGGTTTTAACAATATACTGTATCAGAAACATGGCCTGGATAATTGTAACAGGATCTGCTTTGAAGTACAATTACCATTCCTTCACCCCAAATATTTTGACCAATGAACAAACTAGATTTATTGCAATGTGAGGGTGTAATTGCACAAGTAACTTGAGATAAATCAATAAATTAACTGGCAGGAATGTCAACACATTAGTTGTTGCAGCTCAGGTAAGTCCTGCAAATGCCAAATAAAAATGTTGTGGATAAAGACACATACTCAAGCCAGAAGGGAGAAACCTCATAAGCACTGTTATTAAATAAAATTAAATAACAGCCAAGAGGGTGAAACCTCGCAATCATGTAATTAAATATAAACAAGCCAGGAGGGCAAATTGTTCACAAATATAGCTATCCGAAACCACCATAAGAATGATATATACTGTATACTGTAGTAGACAATTATCAAAACAACATACTGTATTGTATAAGGTAACAAAATACGGATATAAAGCAATTAGCAAGCCGGATTCTAGTTAACATTGTGCATTAAGGAACGTGTGCATCATTTTTGTCAATTTAAAGAAAATTGCACATCATTTTTAAAAAAGGCAGCCATGAAAAATTCTTCACATATATGTAGATAACGAGTCTTCTAAGTTCTAAGGTTTCTTATTTAGAAAGCGTTGTGAGCGAATCAGTATACATATTAACGGCTGTTAAACATATATATATATAGGTTTCACTTTATAAGCAGCGAACTATAAATATGTGTTCGCAGCCAGCCCTGGATGTAGTATATACGACGTTTTACAGGGGTGTGTCCCATGGTATTTTATGCACAATACAATACGCATCTATATCCTTTTTATATATTTTATTCAAACCTCTTATTTAGTTTTCAATGCATGCCCAACAAATTGGCATATGAGAGGCTACTAGAACGCATAAATGCGCTTATTACTCTAATCCTCGTCCCCCTGCATGCATAGTCTACTACTACAGTTTACATTCCCAAGACACCATTGTGGTTCTATTTATCTACTCCCCAACCAAAAACCAATCAGTCCCGCGGTAGCTCAATTGTAAGAGCGGCTAACGTCATGCAATCAGAAAGTTGCAGGTTTGATCCCAGTTTGAGGTTTAGTAAATATATTGCCTGAACAAATACGTTGCCTTATAATGTTCATATAGTATAGTCATATAGTACGTTGCGTTGCTCTAAGGAACAAATACATTGCCCTAACAAGCAATCCTACAAGGGTGATGTTGTACATTTTTAGATGATCAGAAATATGCAATGCTCTACCGACTTCGTCATGTAAAGCATTCATCCTAAATGAAATCAGTTAACAATAACTAAATCAGTTCTCTTATGATTCTAATTCGCTTGGATTTAAACGGATTAAATTTGGATTTAGATAAATAAAATATACTCTAGCTGAATTAAACATGTATTAGAAATGGCCAATAAAATTTGAGAACCACCGGCCGATCGCAGGGGAATTTTTGCCGATCTTCCACCGTGGAGACAAAATACTCTTTGTACCAGCTGTTACTCATAAGCTTCTTCTTCTTATGCCATACAGTAAAATGACATGATGACATCCTTCCACTTCATCAGCTTAGGAAAAGATTATTTTTATGTTCGGGTCGATATTGTTTCATCTGCTGGTCGAATAGTATTTCGTGTGGTCCTCAGCGTATCTTCTCGTCGATGGTTATAAATCCAGGTTACTGGAGGACGTGAGCGTGAACTGAGAATTAGAGCCTTCAGTGACTCTCTGTACAGCGGTAACCGCCAAGCGTACACCAAGGAATTAGTCATCAAGCGAACAGCTGTGAGCAACGGGTAATATTTCCAAAATGACACAAAAGCGTGATTTGATAAACATGCGTCACAACCAGCTAAACTGAAGCTTAGAGCAACTATATAAGGAGACATAAACGTTATTAGACAGACAGAAACCACCAAAACAGTTGTTAACAACACTTTAGCTATTTTGAGATTTTCTTTTTCGATTTCTTGATTTGCATAGCTTGATGTTGAAAAGTTTTTCATCTTTCTCTTAAATGTCCAATATGTGAGGGGATAGACGATAAACGAAATGACAGTGAGAGCGATAACGTCTCCAGCAAACAAATGGGTCAGCGTTCTTCCATATCTGTAAGCAGGTACGAAGTAAATAACTGGTAACGCAATAATCGAAAAACACCATGGCAATAACAACAGTACTTGCAAGACAAAATTATTTCTCGTAATATTCTGATATTTGTAAGGATGTGCAATGGCAACGTATCGATCAATAGCGAAGAACATGATTATTAAGAATGAACTTTGAAGGCCTATCCCAGAAATGCAGGCAGCAATTTCTTCATTTTCTCGGTTCTTTTGAGGGTTTAGCTGAAATATGGAAGTACATACACCACTGATAATGGAAACAAGATCTGCGATGGTAAAATTCCCAATAAAATACGATGGAGTGTTGCGGAAACGTTTGAGCGGATCTTTGTAAATGACGAAGAGTAAGAGTAAATTTTCGATCGCTGCGAGGAAATAGAATATCAATTTGAACGCAGTTTCTGTATTTCTATCTGGTTCACTTAGGCCCTGGTTAGACGAGCATTTACCAAGTAGCTTGTCATAGTTCATAAAAACATATGATCTGTTAAACTTGGCTTCAAGCGCTGTAATATTGCATAACGTTTTGTCCATGTTTATCGATCTATATAAAATAATTATAAAATATTATAAATAGATTAAAACTTGATCTTGCGGGATATACTCCAAGACTTCGTTCAACGAACATTTGGCCAACAATCTGTCATTAAATAAGTATAGTTTAAGTATACCTAACCCGATGCTTATTAGCGATATAAATACATGTACCTTCTTAGTAAAGTAAGTAACAATCAAAGTGTAAGTAACAATCAAAGTGTAGATGACAATCAAAGTTAGTAAGTAACAATAAGCGTACGGAACGGGGGGCTGAGGGTGGCTGTAGCCCCCCAGTTGTCCGAAAAATTAGCTCTATTCGGGCAAAAATAGTGTTGTCTTTCGGGCAAATATTGTCCTGTTCTTAAATTATTCTAATATTTTAATGCAACTTAATGACATTATAATGGTTCTCATTGAGAGAATTCATTAATCTGGGATTTCATTGTTGTTCTTCGTTGAGCAACGCTAAGTGGCATACCAAGGCCTGGGTCTGGGCATTGTCTAAACGTTATCTCGTAAATTCAACTTGAATATACTTAATACCGGTACATTTGCTTTTGTGGATATAATTGCTTTTCCTTCATTCTCGTACCGTTGTGCAACGCATTTCCCATGCACGGGAGAGAATATCTTAATACCTCTTGCAAGCAATTACATTTTTGCTAAGAAATTCAAGAGAGCCAAGAATCCATGCTGTTTCTCATGTTAGATCGTAATTGAATTATTTTATATCCGCTTGAATCCTTTTCAACTGAACTGATGTATCATCATCATCATCATATCGAGTCTCCTCGGACCAAAGACTGATGAAAGACTGACGAAAGACCAAAAACTAATGTATCAAATGACATCAAAATCTGTCATAAAATTAAACCATGCGGGCTATCACAATAAATTAAATTTTTTTTTTAATCTCGTCTATGCTTTACCTTGAAAATCGTTTATACATGTGTCAGATTAGATAGATTTTGATTTCTGGGCCCATCCTTGAGAAGGGCATATAGTGGCTTAGCCAAATCTGATATAAATTAGGTATTGTACTGTGTATAGGCAGTGCAGAAATACAAATCGAAAACACAAAACATTATAAATAGTGTACAGTACAGGAGGGCTAACAATGCGAGCGAAAGCCCTTCGTCAGAGAATGTAACGCGGGGCCTTGGCTTGGAACATTATACACGTGCACACTATTTTGGCAGTATACCAAACTTTAGGTCCTGTTCATATGAGGCGGGCCTTCATTTGGAGTCGGCGGTGAAGCGGGATCCCGGTTGCGACTTCCGGCAGGCCGGGATGATTTCGAGTCATCCACAACGCTAATTGCTTCTTCGTCGTATTTTGAATCTCTTTTTCGCAGGCAAAAATTTATCTCATCAAAGCGCTGTTACACTGTGCAATTTTTCATGCAATTAACTTGTCTCGCAACACTGATCTAGAGGCATGTTAATAAGTAAGAAAAAGATCAGCAGAGTGCAACGTGGGCCCATGCTTGCATTTACACTTTTTACTTAGCATGCCTCTAGATCAGTGTTGCGAGACAAGTTGCATGAAAAATTGCACAGTGTAACAGCGCCATTATAGAGTTTTCGATTTGCATTGATTGGGCTCTAGGCCTTTCTAACTTTTATACTGTATATTCTGCGAATCCCAAACGGTTATGTCCTACATATGGTTTAGGGTAATTAGGGTAAGTGTCATTTGAGGTTTTTCATCATTCAAATTATTTTGATTAGACTGTCATCTTGGTTATCCACATTTTCATTGAAAAATAACTCTTCCCATACAATGGAATCCTCTAAGACAACTATTTGAGGACAACTATTTGATTTCGTATTTATATCTTATTTTTGTTAAAGTCATTCTCTATTGGTCTATGTTATAATTTCAACATTTTAGACCGCTCCAAATAATATCGAGTAAAGTCTTACAATCAACAGAATATTATTTGTGTTACGTTCTGATTTCTCATTGTCAAATTGGATTTACGACAGATAAGTGATTGTTAGATTGACAATGCATGTCTTGCATGTTGAATATTATGTGTCTTGCATGTTGAATATATTTATGTCTCAGTTCGAAGGTATACTGTACTTACTGTTTCTAAAACATGTAATATTGTCATTCCAATAGATTTATTCGAAAAGCACTTATAATAATTGTTATGGCATGATTGTTATAAATAACGAAAGATGGTCCATTATTTATAGTAGTTCACGTTGACCGTTGTGCATAATAAGCATTCGTAATTTTAAACGAATTCACGGTTTGTTTGTTCAGGTGATCCAGACTATAGAATCCCGGCCTTAACCTTAAAGTTGTGATTTTTGGCATCTGCAAAGCACGATATCTTCGGAAATATTTATCTGTTAAAGCTTTGTTATACTCCCGTTGAATTATATTTCCAGTTGGAACAGTCTGAGATATTCAAATAATATTCTATGATATATAGTCTCAGTAAATGATATATAAATTTGGCGGTCTACTGTCTTCCAATCATAGGCATTTAAAATGGAGTCTGAGCCCCCCAAAAATCAGGACAAGCGTTGCTAAATTTAATGTTTTTTTCCAATTGTATTAGTACGACTATAGAGGCTAAGAGAGAAGCTACGGTAATCTACCTATGGGCTTTATCTACACGATATTTTACAAACGGGTATAGCCTAAAGTGTTAGCCAACCCCTAAACCCTTGCACGCGAGTGTCACTTTGGTTTCCACACGTACCCTTCTGTCAGTACTAGCGCAACAAATGGTGTCACCTGGTAAGGGACAGCAGGCAACTCTTGGATTCATTTGAACTATGGTTGCTGTAGAATTAGATGAAAAAGTTTGCTGCAAATTGTCTTTCCAACCTTCTAGATTTCAAAATTTTCCGGGGGAGGACCCCCGGGATTCGAAGTATTTAATTACCGTTTAAAGGGACACTCCGGCCCAAATACAAATGCAGTTCATATGAAAGATCTTACTGACTTTAGTTTATTTCCAAAGTTTCAGCATTCCTATCAATTTAGTTGAGAAGATATTGCTAGTTGAAGTTGAAAATTTGTGGATTTTGACGCCATATTGGTTTTGAAAATATGACGTCATTGAGTGATTCTTTATCGTCAGTGGAGTTGTTTTGATGGCGATCACATAGTGATAGTTATTGTGAATGGTCTTTGGACGAAAATTATTCGAAATAAACTATTTAGTTCATCATGCAGGAAAGTAGAGGAGCTTCTTAGGCATAATACGAGATCACGTCACTCAGTGACGTCATATTTGAGAAACAAAATGGCGTCGAAATTGGACAAACTCTCCAACTTCAACTAGCCACATCTTCTTAACTAAATTGATAGGAATGCTGAAACTTTGGAAATAATCTAAAGTCAGTAAGATCTTTCATATGAACTAAATTTGTATTTGGGCTGGAGTGTCCCTTTAAGTAACACAGATTTTCCAAATTTAGACCGCCAAATGTATAGATCATTTACTAGCTTACATCATATCATAAGCCCCTTTCCGCGTGTAGCTAATTTATGGAATAGAAATAAGTATTGCATTTAATATTTAATGAGACTATATATCATAGAATATTATTTGAATATCTCAGACTGTTCCAACTGGAAATAGAATTCAACGGGAGTATAACAAAGCTTTAACAGATAAATATTTCCGGAGATATCGTGCTTTGCAGTTGCCAAAAATCACAACTTTAAGGTTAAGGCCGGGATACTATAGTCTGGGGGCAGCATAATGTCTTTCCGCATAACCAGATCACCTGAACAAACAAACCGTGAATTCGTTTAAAATTACGAATGCTTATTATGCACAATGGTCAACGTGGACTACTCTAAATAATGGACCATCTTTCGTTATTTATAACAATCATGCCAAACAATTATTATAAGTGCTTTTCGAATAAATTTATTGGAATGACAATATTACATGTTCTAGAAACAGTAATTATACCTTCGAAATGAGACATCATATTCAAGACATGCATTGTGATCAATCTAACAATCACTTATCTGTCGCAAATCCAATTTGACAATGAGAAATAAGCGCCAGAACACAAATAATATTCTGTTGATTGTAAGACTCGATATTATTTGGAGCGGTCTAAAATGTCGAAGTTATAACATAGACCAATAGAGAATGACTTTAACAAAAATAAGATATAAATACGAAATCAAATAGTTGTCCTCAAATAGTTGTCTTAGAGGATTCCATTGTATGGGAAGAGTTATTTTTCAATGAAAATGTGGATAACCAAGATAACAGACTAATCAAAATAATTTGGATGATGAAAACCCAAAATGCTAATTACCCTAAACCATAAGCCCAAACGTATACTAATCTAAGACATAACCATTTGGGATTCGCAGAATATACAGTATAAAAGTTAGGAAGGCCTAGAGCTCAATCAATGTGAATCGAAAACTCTATACAACTTGTCTCGCAACACTGATCTAGAGGCATGCTAAGTAAAAAGTGTAAATGCATGGCCTGCACGTTGCACTCTGCTGATCTTTTTCGTACTTAACATGCCTCTAGATCAGTGTTGCGAGACAAGTTAATTGCATGAAAAATTGCACAGTGTAACAGCGCCTTGATGAGATAAAGTTTTGCCAGCGAAAAAAAGATTCAAAATACGACGAAGAAGCAATTAGCGTTGTGGATGACTCGAAATCATCCCGGCTTGCCGGAAGTCGCAACCGGGATCCCGCTTCACCGCCGACTCCAAATGAAGGCGCGGCTCATATGAACAGGACCTAAAGTTTGGTATACTGCCAAAATAGTGTGCACGTGTATAATGTTCCAAGCTAAGGCCCCGCGTTACATTCTCTGACGAAGGGCTTTCGCTCGCAATGTTACCCCTCCTGTACACTATTTATAATGTTTTGTGTTTTCGATTTGTTATTCTGCACTGCCTATACACAGTACAATACCTTTATATCAGATTTGGCTAAGCCACTATATGCCCCCAGAAATCAAAATCTATCTAGTCTGACACATGTATAAACGATTTTCAAGGTAAACATAGACGAGATTAAAAAAAATATTTAATTTATTGTGATATGATTTAATTTTATGACAGATTTTGATGTCATTTGATACATTAGTTTTTGGTCTTTCGTCAGTCTTTCATCAGTCTTTGGTCCGAGGAGACTCGATATGATGATGATGATGATGATGATGATGATACATCAGTTCAGTTGAAAAGGATTCAAGCAGATATAAAATAATTCAATTGCGATCTTACGATCTAACATGAGAAACATCATGGATTCTTGCAGGCTCTCTTGAATTTCTCATAGCAAAAATGTAATTGCTTGCAAGAGGTATTAAGAATTCCACATGATGAAATTACATTTTTAGTTATCATTTTAAATTATTTATTGTTGAATCACCAATCAACATAAAGAAGATAAATCTTGAATACCCGTTTTGTAGTCTGAATCTGATCAGAATGTGAAGGAAATGATGGGTTCGGTTCTTTTGAAATTATGTTTATATTTAACCAGTCACTCTGCCGTCCTCCCGGAACGTAAATATAAATCCACCGAATATAATTATCAAACGCAATAAACATAATAATTCTTCATATATACCTAAATGTATAGAACATATGGTATATGATATATATATATGGATATTATACATGCTACTTCATTATCTGTGATGCTAAAAGTTTTATCAGGGCGATATATGATTGACCATGCAGACGTTTATCACGAAATCAATAGCTTTCATCGCGTCATTAAAATAATTTACACGATTTTGAATCAATTCATGTTTGCATATTCGTTGAAAAGAAGATTTTTATCACAAATTGAATTTATCAGCCTATATGTAAATTAAAGTAATTTCAAGCTGTAGAGATGCCTTTATAAATTTGCTTATCGTGGTCAAAATAGTTGATGAAACTGTGACTAAAACAGCCAATTTGAAGCCAAATTGCATCATGTAACTCGCATCTTAATTTTATACTTTATACTATTTAATATTACACAAGAAAATCGTCTTTACAAATAATTAAGCATTCGAACCTTGTTGTAACTTGAATTGTAGATTGTGACAGCGTGTGTTTTCATGTGATTCTCTTTTCAAAATGACAGAGAAATCCGCACTATCAACGATACTTGCATTTCTATACGTCGCTTTGTAGTAAAAATGCCTTAGTCAAAACAACTTTAATAAGCGGGGAAGCTAGGTCAACATGAACATACCTGATACTTCTTCCTTGGAAGATAAATGATTAAACGCATGTATTAAAGTCCTTTTGACAAAATCCAACGTTCTTTGTCATACCTTCATATGTTCTGAGATTTTTCCAGTAAATGTAAATACTTATAATGACATTTTAAAGGAAATTGGACATTAATCCTGATCGTTCGTGATTGGTCAAATAAAAATTGTTTCCGACGTCGTATTGCAATTACTACTTTCAATACCCCAGCTGTCATCATCAGTAAATCATGTTCTAACGCGTATATATGCGTATTTTAATGAAAATAGGTACGTGTAGACGTACATCGGTACATGTATCGACCACTACTATCAAATGTTATGATAGGTCTCAATTAATGCCATATATACCATATATACTAGTTTACTATTTGATATCATGTACTTCTAGCATTATAATATGAGGATTATTTGTAGAAAATCAAATGTGTGCATTGCATGACGCCCACGCGCGTTAATCTGTGTAGGTCCTTAAACAACATATCAATTGGCGAAATGGCTTTTTGTTATCGAGATACGCGATAACTGCTCAATGTATGATATTTTATGTTACAACAAAACGATGAAACCAAGTTCCTCCACATCGGTTGAGTAGAACGTCATGTTTCAACGCCATAACCGTGACAACAAGTGTGAAACTGCATTTTCTGTGAGTTGAACTCACGTTTCTCCGAAAACAAATCGGCCTAATCCTATTACCAATTACGCCGAACGCCGTCATCAATTCAGTATTTAAGGCACTTGATAGCAACAAACACAGTAGGCGCTCTTGGCTCTCTAGCCACAAATAGTTCATATTTGCCGTTATTTATTAAACCACGAGTAAACATACTGTATGTCTTGGTGATGTTGTGATATTTTGATTTACTTGAACATTATAATAACTGAGAGTGTGCGCACAGCGTGTGCGCATTGTGCAAGCTGTAGTGTGTTGCAAGCTATATTCAAGACTCAATACACCAAGTTACAAAAGGATATATATAACCGGAAAATAAATATCTAAGAAATCCTCAACAAATAAATGTTGGGGCGATGGTTATGCAGTCGTTGGAAAGAGAAGGCGTTACATTTTCCACTTGTAAATATTTTTCAAGCAACCTATATATGGCTTACGCATGCCTGTTATTCGCCATCTTCTCATTAAACAATGAACATGGCGGCATTATACATTGTAGCGCATTCAAACAGTTAAACATAGACTAAATTTGCATTATCATACTATAGAATAGATTGCCTATATCAGCTTTGTTTAAAACATGTAATCGTAGATCAAGAGTTTCCGCTAAAATATCTAAATAATACTGATATATTAGAGTTCTTTCAAGTGAATATATTAATAGCGCTTTAAAATAAAGAAAAGACAGAATGATTATTTAGATTACTTTTAGCTTCAACTGATTAAGAAAAGATGAAACATCTTCAAAATCTGCCAGCAAAAGATGAAACATCTTTCTGACACAAGAGTATCCGCTAAAATATCTAAATAATCAACTTACTAATACTATGTCTAAAACCATATCAATAGCAAAATAAAGAAAAGACTGAACGATTATTTAGATTACTTTTAGCTTCAATTGATTAAGAAAAGATGAAACATCTTCAAAATCTGCCAGCAAAAGATGAAACATCTTTCTGACACAACAGTTTCCGCCAAAATATCTAAATAATCAACTTACTATGTCTAACCATATCAATAGCAAAGTAAAGAAATGACCGAACGATTATTTAGATTACTTTTAGCTTCAACTGATTGAGAAAATATGAAACATCTTCAAAATCTGATACATCTTTCTGACACAAGAGTTTTTCCACCAAAATATCTAAATAATCAACTGATATTAGAGCTCTTTCAAGCAAAGCAATATTAATAGCGATTTAAGGTATAGAAAGACAATGATTATGCAGATTACTTTCAACTGATTCATATTCGCAGTTCTTCCTTGAAATTTTTCTAAACGCCGGCGTAAAACCAACGAAATGACGAGGGATTACCGTCGGCGTCGCTGTCTCGAAGCAGGGGCGGATCCAGAGGAGGTTGGACAGTAGCGCGCAAAGGATCACGGTCCGCCCGCTGATTTTAGAACGTTGGCCGTCATTTGAGCTTTGCTCGTTCCGAAGGTAACATCTCAAGTCTCAAGATGGACGCTTTTGATACGCAAGGATGTCATTATTTCAGGCTGCAATTTTCACCAGTGAGAGCAGGGATTTCCTTCATTGTGATTTTTCTTTTGAATTTTCTTTTACAATACCAAGTTCGTCGTTTGAGAAGTTGAATATTGAGTAAATCGATGGCATTAACTCTCCGTTCCTTATCAATGTATTCAATGATTCATCAATGTGCTGACAACAAACACGTTGTTTAAGGTTGGTATAATCTTTTAATTATGTAAAACCAGTGAGATATTTGTTATATATTTATGTAAATTTTGTTTCCATGCACAGTGTAATCCCAAACAGAAGATAACAGGATATTTGTCAGTAATTATTACTGTTTTTAGGATTTAATTTTATTTTCGCCCATATTATTTATTTATATTTACATTGTTTAATATATCGTAATTTGCTAGGGCTAGGGGCCTACTAGAAACCTAAACAGGCTTTTTATTAAGGCCCCTAATTTACATTATATTTATTAAATATATTTGTTTATAGTCAGTTCAAAGTTTTAAAATAGAAAGAAGAATAAGCTATAAAAATGGTAAAAAATTAAAATATGAAAGATATTTTGTAGATATTATATATAAGAAAGCTTTTGTTGTTTGGCTAACAGTACACAAATATAACTACTCAGTGAAAGCTGTTGTAAGTGACGACCAAAAATGTCAAGCAACTCCTGGTGGCTTACAGGAGTTGGCAGTGGCGAAGCTGGCCATAACAACTGGTCATGCTATGTTAATTCATAAACATCTGCATATTTTGAAAACAATACATTTCTAAAGATCTGAATATGTAAATAGTTTCAAAATTTGCATAGCATGACCAGTTGCTATAGCCAACTTTGCCACTGGGAGTTGGTTGCTTACAGGTGGTCAATGAGGTTTATTATTTGAATGAGAAAAATACATGTACACTGTTTGGTAATTTGGACCAGTGGTCACATACATGCATGTAAGAGAGGTGGTTGCTCAGGGAAGTTCAACTATAATAATATAACATGAAATCTTACATGTTTACAGAGGAAAGGGCCTTGGTCATGAGAAAGTATACCAAGATTACTTGGAAGAGGCACATAAAGTACTTCATGAAGAAAAGAAGTGGAGGTTACACTCTGACATAATATGAGCTGCTTTAACTCAAAGGACAGCAATGTCATTCTTTAGACATGGACTATGGAACAGGGTGTGATTCAGTTGGACATATTGCCACTGATTTATGTCTATACCTGCATCTTCTAATTATACTTCACAACTATTAAACTTTTTATTTTTTTAACTTCTTTTTATTTATAAGATTATTAAGATAAAAAAATAAAAAGTGTTGTAATACCATCTTTGCTTATATTAGTCATTGAATCTGCTAGGTACAGTTAAATCATAGAACTAGTAAATAAAAACAATTATATGTAAGTTGTTGCAACTTTGGTGCTTCAGTTGTTTGTGACTTTTCACCATTGAGGTTAAGAGTTGAAGTCCTGCACCGTATTGGAAATTTGATCACAGGTGAGAAGAGTTTGTCAGCATTCCGCTGAAAGTATTGAATTTTCTCTGGGATTTCCAGTTTCCTCCCATGATAAAGGTTGATAAGGTGGGTTAGGACTATAGTAGTTATAAAAATAATAAAATTGTAGATAGTCGAGGATAATAGGTAATTAAGGTACTTGATGCAATGTACAGTATGTGACCACTATTGAGCATCATATTTGTGCCAGAGAGACAATAGACACATATTTTGTCATAGACACATCAAGGTTGTTTTCTCAGGATTCAGAATCTTTACAAGAACAAGAACCCTAATATGTGAATTTGACCAATAATATGGACTAAAATACTTCAACCAATGTATAATAAGGCCATAATTTCAAGGTACAGATGATAATTTTGTTCTCACCAGGACTTTATTTGTGCCAGTTGTTTCTTTATACTGCCTAAGTTAAAATATACTGGTTTGGGCACACATATTTTACACATTACACAATTTTTAAATTGATTAATAAAATACTTTATAATATTATGCAATATTTCCTGTATGCATATTTAAAGTATATAATAATTGTAAATCAATTTAATCAATAGATTATATACATTTTGTGATAGCATACAACATCGATTTACATAAATGTAGCTTGATAAACACTTGATATATTTACAGTAAGAGAACCCAAAATAGAATAGACTGAATGATGTATTTACATAAATTTTAAATTCTCTCAAACTTCACGTTGTAAATATTGTACACCAGTGTAATTTTCTTATTTCTATTTCTTAAATGTTACACAGCTGATATGAATCCTCCCAAGCTCACGATGAGTCGATGACAACCGAAGTTGAAATAAATAAATAATCTGTAAAAAACAAAAAAATACAACAACATATGTTTAAAGTTTTTAAATATCTTTAATACTGAAACTAGCTTTGTAGTCATACTAAATAAAGTCCAAATTGAGAAGAAATTTTCAAATTTTGTACGAAAACGATGAGTAATGTTGTTCTTCATCCAGTTAAAATATTAGGCGCCATTTTGATCAAACTCCAAAATATACATGCTATTCAACATTGAATAACTCCGAAACGAGCGAGGGGTCAAGGGGGGTCATCGGTTTAAAACGAAAGAATATTAAGTAATCTAACTCATTATGCAAAAATTAGGGATTTTTACCGACGCATTTTAAATATTTTCTTCTTCGAAAATTGTAAACACCAAGGCGTTTTGGCACATGGTGTCCATCAAGTGACATATTTCAACAATCAAAATAATGTAGAAAAAA
Source organism: Chrysogorgia sp. JL179-B06 (assembly GCA_035772405.1). NCBI lineage: Eukaryota > Metazoa > Cnidaria > Anthozoa > Scleralcyonacea > Chrysogorgiidae > Chrysogorgia > Chrysogorgia sp. JL179-B06. Next base: position 1,750,692 of record JAYKKM010000123.1, on the reverse strand, counting down.
GGTACTTACTATTAACAACAAAGCAATCCCTCAAAATAGTTTCGAAGACAAAAATAGTAATAAAAATAGTGTTATATCCAAAAATATACAGCTCGATGCAAATTTTCCACTCAATCAGTTTATCTCAGTCGAATGGGAAAAGGCGCTATTTGATTGGTCAAGATAATCACGTGCGAAGTGTCCAACCTCCTCTGGGGCGGATCTAGGCAAAAATCTTATGCCCCCCCAAGAAATTTTTGAAAATTGAAGGCTTAAAAACGCAATTCCTGCTAATTTCCAAAAGATTTCAAGTCTTCCTGAATGACAGATCTCCACATTTTTAAGGCGCATTTTCTCAGTCAACAAACCCACTGCGTGGCGGGAAAATTGCGGACACAAAATATGGATTGCGTCTTGGTATTAACTAGTTACTTGCACGCGCCGCATGTGGTTCGCACGTATGTTTTCATGCTGCTACGCTTTGTTCAGTAGTGTGTACCCTGGGTGCCAGAGGTTCTTCCGCGCTCGATTACGGGCGGACCCGGGCGTGCGTGCGAGGCCTTTCCCGCCCGTAATCGAGCGCGGAAGAACCTCTGGCACCCAGGGTAAGTAGTGTGTGGAAAGATTTCCAATTTCTTTTAATAAAAACAATGTAAAGTGGATTTCAAGCGCCAATGTGCGTCAAATGTCGTACTCTTGCGTGTTATATGCGATACTAATATTCCTTTTCACGCCGTAAACGGTATAATTTCAAACTGTACAGTACATTATAACAGTTACGCTGACAAACTTTGCTTCTTTTGAATTTGAATTTATTAAATTAGTTATCAGCTTTACAGTGACAACAGGAGAAAGAAACAGGGCAAAGCCCCAATTGACATCAAACCCCTGATGGCTAAAAAACATGATAAAATATTGAATTAGTAAGATATTACAGTATTTAGTCTAAAATTAGTTAAGTACAGTACGTCTTTCGTCAGGAAGAATATAGGAATCAAGTTTCATCGTGTAATAATCCAAGATAACTTTTTTAAAAGTTACTAAGTTGGTTGAACTTTTGACGTCTAATGGTAGCGAGTTCCAGGTGGAAACCACACGGTGAAAATAGGAATATTTTAAATAATTTTGAGATGCTCGCTGTGTCTTGTAATTTAGGGAGGAAAAATTTCGGGTAATTATACGATTTTGGACAGAGCACTGTTGTAAGGATGGGTAATCTAGAACTATTAAGCCTAGTCTATGTTTGAATAAGAGAATTGTGTCTTTCAAATCTCTTCTATGCTCCAAAGGTAGCAGGGATAACTTAAGGAGGCGCTGTTTGTAATTAAGGTGATCAGGATAGTTTAATATAAATTTTGTTGCCCTGCGTTGCACGTTTTCCAATATCATCTGGTGTTTGATGGTGTATGGAGACCATAGTTCACTTGCATATTCCAATATGGGGCGTACAATTTGGCAGTATAGGAGTTTGCGAGTTTCGGAGTCCAGAAAATCCCTGCATAGTCTTTTCACAAGACCCAAAGTGCGGTTGGCTCGTTTTGATATCTGACCGATATGCGAGGACCAAAGCAGCTTGTCGTTGATGGAAATTCCCAAGTCAGTGATCTCTTTTACAGTGGCCAGTGGGTCATTATTAAGCTGGTAATTCCGCACAGTAGGCGATTTCTTTTTGGAGATGTTTAGGGCCTTACATTTGGATGTATTGAAGTCCATGTCCCAATCTTTGCACCAGTCAGAAAGACAGGAAAGGTCTTCTTGAAGAGCTTCTGAATCCGATAAATTTGAGATGGTCTTGTACAATTTGGAGTCGTCAGCAAATAGTGCAATCTTAGACTTATTTTTAATGTACCCTGGCAGGTCATCTATATAAACCAAGAACAAGAGTGGCCCTAGGATGGAACCTTGTGGGACACCAGAATAAACTTCAAGACTTTCGGAATATAGTCCTTGCAGGGTAACTCGTTGATGTCTTCCTGAAAGGTAACTTTTAAACCAAAGTAATAAGTCGCCTGTTATGCCGAAGAGAGGTAATTTTTTAATAAGAGAAGGATGCGATACTTTATCAAAAGCTTTGCTAAAGTCCAAGTAGATTATATCTGTTTCTTTACCTTCAGCCAGGCCTTCAATAATTTCTTGATAAACCGCAAGAAGTTGAGTAACTGTAGATCTTCCTTTCAAGAATCCATGTTGCATACGATACAATTGGGGAGATATGTGGACAAGACAATGATTGTGGACACACCTTTCCAGAATTTTTGAGAGGAGACTTAACAGAGAAATAGGTCTGTAGTTGGTAACTAGTGATGGATCATCATTTTTAAAAACTGGGGTCACATCTGCTAACTTCCAACGATCTGGGAACACTCCCAATGATAGAGATAAGTTGAAAAGGCGGCAAAGAGAGCAAGCAATTTGTGGACCAATTTCCTTAAGAAGTCTGCCCGGGATCTTGTCTGGGCCTGGGGCTTTGCTTGGGTCAATGGAGTTTAGTGCATTTTCTACTTCCGATGTAGTAAGATGTATGTTTGATAACAATATTTCTGTATTTATGCATGTAGGCAAAACCGAATGGTTTGCATTGTCATCGGGTATATTAAATACAGACTGAAAGTAAACATTGAACAAGTCAGCCTTGTCTTTGGTCGCAGAAACAAAGCGCTGCCCTTCTCTTAAGAAACAGGGAGATCGGTTTTGATTAGTAGTGGTTTTAACATATGACCAGAAACGTTTGGGGTTTTCGCGTATTGAGTCTTTAAGTTTTGAAGCATAGAGTTTCTTTTTCTGCTTGATCATTTTCTTAGTGGCACGACGCGTTTGCGAAAATCTAATAAAATCTTCGGGTCTACCTGAGTTAGATGCTATAGTTCTGTGTTTGTTTTTACGCTTAAGTAGTTTCAGCAACTCGTAATCTAGCCAAGGGTGATCATTAACGTTTCTAGCTTTACAAATAGGAATATGCAAATTCACAGCTGAAAGAAACATGTCAGTCCAATTTGAAAGAGATTCATTTACATCATCGTCGACAAAGCAAATGTCCCAGGGGACAGTATCGAGGGTTTGTTTGAGACCTTGCCAATCAGCCCTTTTAAAGTTGTAAACACGGCGTTCAGTCTTAGGCTTTTTAGCAATTCGTAAATTTATGCAAAATTTGACAAGTTTATGGTCGGTGTCTAGTATGTCTTGAGAGCCTTCAATATTAGTAACTTTCTCAGGGATACTTGTCAATATTAAATCCAAAATATTGTTCTCTCGCGTCGGAAAGTCTATGACCTGCCAGAGGAAATAGTCATTGATTGTTTTAATAAAATGAGAGTAAATAGAGTTATCAGTAGTAGCATTAATATTGATCCAGTCGATGTTAGGTAGATTGAAATCACCCGCAATTACAATATTTTCAAGTTTTGCCTTTGAAGCAAAGCGTAAAAATTTGGTGAATTCTTTAAGATAAGAGAGATCAGAGCTTGGAGGTCGATAGAAAACAGCAAAAAGTACCTTTTTCTTGCCTGATGGCCGTAGTTCACAAGCAAGAATTTCTGCTGAACTTTCGAGATCAAATCTTCTGAAACTAGGAATAATATTACGAATAGCTAACATCACACCACCACCACGTTTATCATTGAGTTCTGCTCTGTCCCTTCGGTGAATAGTAAAATCCGAGTTCGGTAGAATTTCGCTGTCCAAAATCGTTGGTTTCAACCACGTCTCGGTGACTGCAAGGAGATCGACATCGATTGCAAGGGCTTGCAGTTCATCGGTCTTGTTGACTAAACTTCTCGCATTAATGTAAAGACAGCGAATATTTAGTTGAAGTTCAGGGCCAGGGTTGAGTTCCACATCGTGCATCAATTGAATTATAGGACGAAAAGTCGCAGAAGAGTTGTGATAATAATTTGTCGAGGCTTTAGATCGCTTGGTCTTCAAAAGGAGACGCAGTTGAATTTTCATTCGAACCATATTTCGTTCGTTATAAATGCAGATAAACCAACAAGGCATATGTCCATGAGGCTCAAATGCATCCTTGTTTGTAGTAGAGTAGTTTTGAGCAATACCAAGATCAACTGGTGTGTGCTTGACACCAATGAAGGATGTACATAATATAAATAAGACAAATAACGGAGCCACAAATTTCACGTCCGCCATGTTGAATAATGTTACTGAATCTGAATTATATGCCTAGGCAAATACTTTTCGAATACATTTTTCTGTCTAACCCTCCCAGAAATTAAATACATGTAGTAAAGAAAGCCAAAACTATTTCGAATATAGGATATTCGTTTGATATTCGTTTGGAATATAGGATGTTTGCCAAATTCGTTCGAAGCGCACCAGAGCAGGAAAGTGTTTATATATGCGTGTTGATTAACCACCAGACCAGCCAAATAGACAGTTTAAAATGTTTGTATAACTGTTGGTTGACCACCATAGCAGGAAAATAGACAGTTAAAAATATTTATGTACATGTTGGTTGAGCAGCAGAGCAGGAAAATAGACAGTTGAAAATATTTGTAGATGTGTTGGTTGAGCAGCAGAGCAGGAAAATAGACAGTTAAAATTGTTTATATATGTGTTGGTTGAGCAGCAGAGCAGGAAAATAGACAGTTGAAAATATTTGTAGATGTGTTGGTTGAGCAGCAGAGCAGGAAAATAGACAGTTGAAAATATTTGTAGATGTGTTGTTTGAGCAACAGAGCAGGAAAATAGACAGTTGAAAATATTTGTAGATGTGTTTTGAGCAGAGCAGGAAAATAGACAGTTGAAAATATTTGTGGATGTGTTGGTTGAGCAGCAGAGCAGGAAAATAGACAGTTAAAAATATTTGTAGATGTGTTGGTTGACCACCATAGAAGGAAAATAGACAGTTGAAAATATTTATAGATATGTTGGTTGATACCCTGTGAGCAGAGCCTTCTTTTCCTTTGTTCCCACCCAGCAAGGGGAAACAAAGGAAAATAAGGCTCTGCTCACAGGGTAGTTGGTTGACCACCATAGCAGGAAAATAGACAGTTAAAAATGTTTGCAGATGTGTTGGTTGACAATTTCATATACTACAGTACATATATTGTGCTATGGTTTGTAATAGACCATTTGCACTATGATGTTTAATGACATTATTTGACTACAATCACCAGAATGCTTTGCCAGTATCTTAACACTAATAGATAGAGGACACTGGCAAATCATACTGGTACGTAGCCGTAGTCACTCAAGTAATCCCATTGAAAAAAATGTCTATTGTTCTGCAACTTGATTTTCATAAAATATGCACCATATATTTGCAACTTGATAACAATTGCAAAGTATGAAACATACCTATATAAAAGATTATTTTCTACAACTTTTTCTTTCTATTTTTCTCTTTTTCTGTTGCATTCTCAAATGTACGCAACATCCTTGGTATATCGTTCGGTTCCCTTTGGATGAAGCCCTCATCTGGCTGTAACTTTGTGACTGTTACAACGTTTTTGGTTTCATTACCTAATAAGTACTTATCAAAGTCTGAAATATTTTGACAATGAATGTATTATAAAATACATGATTTCAGGCAAAGCTTAACATCCACTTGAAACAAAACAAGTTGGGGACCACAAATAATTTGTATAAAATACCAAGCTAAGTTGTTTATTAATACTTTTGAAATACTAAACTAGTTGCCCCAGAGGAAATTGCTGTTTTTTAACATTTGGAAAATGTTAAATTCCCCGCTATATATCCCAGGGGTTGGGGGCTGTGATTTCAAATCATACATAAAATACTTCAGTGGTATATGTTATCAGTTTAATCAATAACAATATAATATAATTTCAGACAATAACAATATAATATAATTTCAGACAATAACAATACTGTATAATATAATTTATTTTGGAAATGATGCAAGACTTGATGACAACAAGAACATACTGTATCAATCATAACATATTTGTCAACAGCTGAATCCTCAGACTAAACATGTAAAACTTAATGTAAACTTAACTTGAACATGTAAACTTAACACAAAGGGACAAAGAATAATAGGATAAATACTGTATAATATTATGTATGCTGTTGCGATGTTCATTACATTTTCTGTCAGTAATATCATGTTTTGGTGATTGAGAGTTTGGTATTTGTCTCACACGTCGCTCAAATATGCTCAATTAAAGTTTAAACTCGGCGACTGGACAGCAAAAATATAGGGAACACCAAAGTTAATATTCATGACTTTAGCTGTGTTTATATCGATTACATGTTAAATAATTATCATATTATTCATGAGCTATTTCATAAAAAATACACGCGGCAAATATGCTTACCTTACTGGGAAGTAGTTTAAACAACGAGATTCCGGCCTTGAAGCTTCGCTCACGACCATCGACAGCTTTCTTCCTCTCCACATAAACCATTTGCGCGCATTCTTCCCTGAGCAAGGATAAGTATATTAAGCAATTGCTGTAAGACCTTGTTGGAAGCCATCGTGGACATCGTGTGAAACAGTCTCGTCAATAAATAAGATCAACCCAAGAGATCAACCGTGGTCTGAAACGAAATTCTTACGCAATAGGCTTCCGAATATTTCCGATCTGACTGCTGCTGACTGCTGCTCGGGTTTGCTCGGCAAGCTGTCTGATTGGTTTGCTGCATCTCAGTTTACTAAAAATAGCCTCAAACGAGGCTATTTTAAGGTTTCACGGCTGCTCACTAAGGAGAAAAGACCCTCCGTACGATGTTCCCGCTATTGGTGCTGCGCTAGGAAGCCTTCGACCGATTTAGACCAGGCGGTGGTCGCACTACGACCGCAATGCATCATGCGCAAATAAAAAATTCGCTCAGTTGTGCTCTGACTGCCGAGGTGAAAGGTTTAAAAAATTCGCTCAGTTGCGCTCTTGAAAGGTTTATATCTGTTTAATAGTCGAAACAATGGGAATAAAAACTCTTTTGCCGTTTGTAAAAGAAGAAACGACAAGGGTAAATATAAAAGACTTTGCTGGCCAGGTTTGTGCAGTCGATGTGTCGTGTTGGCTTCACAAAGCGTTGGCTGTATTAGCTTCAAGGAGTTTGGCGATGATCGCAGGTTTGTATTATTTAATATTTCATAAATATATTTTAATTTCTGCATTTAATATTCAGTCGCCAAATTTGTAAATTTATGCGAGCAATCTGCCAGCTTACAACTGTATTGTTATTATTGTGCAAATTTGTATTTTGTAAGGGTCATTGATATATGCGAGTCTTTACTGAGAGTCTTGATGGCAAACGACGTGGAGCCATACATTGTATTTGATGGCTTGCCTCTCCCCGGCAAGAATAACTCATACCATTTACACTGCTTAAATTATACTTGTAGATAAAATATGAGCTCTTCACTTCTTGGAGAAAATGTGCCTAAATATTTTTGGACGTATTTGTATAGACAGAGGAGCAAAGATCGTGAAAGTGCCACCTATTTCACAACACTAGGCGATGAAATTGCTGCGAAGAAAGCCTTGGCAAGATCTGCCGAAATTAGTAATGAATTAGTAAGAAAGTTGGTAAATGTAAGTCATATTTGTTTATTATTGACTTGTTCCCCATTTCAACAAAAGAATGTCATTATCTTGTATAGAATGGCGGCCATGTTGGTCCCCAAATTAATTGTCTGTAAGGGATTGGTTATGTTGGCAAGTCAAGAATATGTACTAGCTGCATGTCTATAGCAAAATAGATCTTTTAACTCATCAATGGCAATACTCCTCAACTGACGAGTAAAATCGTCTGGTATTACGTGTGTGTTATCAGCTTTCCCCACCCTGGGGACCCCGGGCTGTGGTGGGGCAATTTGATGGCTTTGTAGGGACTTTGGATGTAATTTTTACCCAAGATGCGGGGGAAATGTACGTGGGGTCTATGCGCATTGCCCCGACATCTCGGGGAAATGAAGGGACTTTACAAATAAGTCATTGTTTTCTATTGTTTTTTATAGGTATGACCATGCAGACAACCAGGTATGGGGGTGGGGACTTTGCAAAATAATATAGCCTGTGGGGTGGGGAAATAGTGTGGCATTATAAATAAGTTTTTGCATAGGCCCCACTATTACCTGGGGTCCCCAAGGAGGGGAAAGACAATGAAACATGCATTAGACAGAGTAAAATACTCTGGCATTAGACAGATTAAAATTATACTAATGTAGGGCCTGCATTGTAGGTGCATCTGGCCAATAGACACTGAAAGATAGTTTTGTTAACCCATAACTGTCAATACCAGCTAATGAGTTAATAAGGATTTGTTTTGAAACAGATTTACTTAGTCTATTTTGACATTTAGATTTGCTGTGAAAGAGACATTCCCTATATAATGGCACCATATGAAGCAGATGCCCAGATTACCTTCCTTGTAAATAAAGGATATGCTGATTTTGCTGTGTCTGAAGACTCAGATTTGCTTGCATATCAGTGTAAAAAGGTATATATAGAATACAGTTAGTTTTGACAGTGCTGGATAGTGGATTCATCACTAGGGAAAACCAGTGGGGAAAACCCTCAAACTGTTCAGTAAAGCTTTCAAATTAAAGTAATCATTACCTATGCAACAAAGCTGTGACCATGAAACTTAATTTTTTGCACATGAATAATAGACCTTTTCAAGCTTGTATTTTCTATGTAAGCAAGTATAAATTATCTATTATGATATTTCAGGTGCTGTTTAAGCTACAAACAAATGGGACAGGTGACTTTGTTTCATGCTCACGATTGAAACACTTGGAGATATGGTAAACAAGGTTATGCTTGCCTTCGTCGAACAACACTCTCATTGCTGAAAGACTTGTGTCAAGAAAATCATGTTGCACAAATGAATAAAACGAATTCCCACCAGAGCTAACAACCAAATGTTTAAACAAATGTTGTAATAATTGCTTTTGAAGACGTTCTGACATTGTATTTTGAAAAGAAGAGATGAAGTTTTGAATTGTATCTCCCAAGGATACCTTAGTTGCTTTCTGGGGTGAACAGCTAAAAATCGGTGATAAACATTCATTTATTTCACTGGTGGTCTGCTTTGATGGGGTTGAATTGGAAACAAATTATTTGGAATTGGTTACACTGGTAACATAGTCAATATTATAGAATTCCTCTGCATCAGACAATGTTGCAAACTCTTCAACCAAAAATGTTGAGACTTTACTCCTACATGATGAGCCTACAAAAGTAATTAAATTCATTAAGTACTGATTGAACAACAAGCAAGTTCAACTCCCCCTCCCTATTACTGTCATTTTCAACTGACTTTACACAGGTTTGAAGTTCTGCAAGTTTGTTACCAACTTCGTATTTACGTATGAAACCTCTGGTGTAAAGATACCAATTGAAACAATATTATATTGTTGCATGTATTTTATAGAACCCATTGAAAATTCCATACTTGTTATAAAAACACATTGGGCACCTGTTGCCAGAAGGGTGATGGCCGATGGTTGCACTTTTTTGCAACTGCTCCAGCCTATATTTATGTCTAAATATGTTAATGATTTTTGCTGGAAATTGCAAACTCCAAAAACCTTCAACATCAATTTCTTTTGAACAAAATACCCCAAAGAGTGAGAATCTTTTCCACTGTTAACTGTACAGAAACCTGCAACATACCATCTATACAGACTGCAAAATACAAGCTACAACAATAAATTTATGAAATTATATACAACTGGAGATGGAAATAACCAACCTGTTCGAGAAGCACTACACATTTTATTAACAGATATTGCACATTCATTCCAAAACTTCATGTTTTTTGTTTTTGGCCATTTATCGGTGTGTGCACCATCCCAATACAAGCATATGTGCTGAACCAATGTAGCCAATTCTGCAGTCACCCAATTATAATTGCCATTGACACATTTTTGGCCATCCCCCTGATTCATGTTATTATCAAACAATGACTTTTTCACTGTGTTGCCTTTCCCATTATCTTTGTCTTCTTTTCCCCAGGCGTATTCCCCTCTGGAATGCATGACCGCTTTCCCAACATGGCAGTAGAACTTGACAGATCTTCGCAAGAAGACCTATTAAAATCAGCACAGAAAATAGCATGAAATGAATGTCCCCAAAAGGTACAAATTCAAGGGGCGCTAGGGGGCGCTACCATATAAAGGACACAAATAATTATCGTAGATCACATAAAGTGCAAACTTGAACCTGGTTCATGCACAGTTAACCTGCTATACGCAAATATAAAAGAAACCTTTGAAATCGGGAAAATACAAGGGTTTGAAATGACATGATATTTTTGATAGAATTCCAAACGTTATCGATTTAAAAAGTACGAAGAGATAAAGATCTGATGTGTAGCTTTCTTTTAAGTCAGAATTCCAAAGTAAAAACTCTGAATATAAATAGAAAATCAATTCGAAACTTACCTGTCTTTCTGCTCCGAATCCGCCATCTTGAAGAAAACCAAAAAAATAATGCATTGCGGTCGTAGTGCGACCACCGCCTGGATTTAGACATACTTCAAGTAATAAATATATCCTGTATTACAATTTTAAAGAATGTCAGCTGCCCAGAAGCGACCACGGGCGCATGAAATAAGAACCAAATGATTCCGCATTCTACACGTCATCAGTCAACGTCACTACGGAGTCACATGAGAAGTGCGCGCGCGAATCGCTAGTCGATGGCCAACACAGTAAGTATCTATTCGGGGACGATCTCCCCAAACGCTTGAGAGATGCCAAAGAGACGAGTAAAGTTGGGCAAGTTGTTAATACTTTTCAACCAAAAAACTCGAGCAATCGATTTCATCATAACTCGTCAAAAACGTCCGACAGACGAAATTGGCGCCATAATGGCCAAAATTATAACAACCGTTTTATAAAGGATTTTTGCGGGAGAGGGAAACCTCACCAGTTCAGGCGGAAGCCGACGAACCAAGAGGCATTCAACAAGAAATAATGTCAAAGCTAGAGGAAATACGACCCTCAGTAAGTAATTTAAAACTCTTTATTCCTAGCCTGCAGGCTTACTTGACACGTTTATGTAAGACGTCAAAAGCAGGCCGCATTTCCAACTATATTTCCGCTTGGGCAAATATTACGTCCGACAAAGAAATATTGGATGATATTTGTGGACTGAAAATTGATTTGTCTGAGACCCCGGCTCAAAATTATTTTACTCCAACTAAATTTAATTCTGAAGAAACACATCGTATAACTATTGAAATAAACAAAATGCTTCAAAAACAAGTTATACAATGTACAAATCATGTACAAGGTGAAATCATCTCAAATATATTTACGCGACCTAAAAAGGATGGTACGCACAGAATAATCTTGAACCTTAAAGATTTCAATGAATGTGTTTCTTATCACCATTTTAAAATGGACTCACTGCATACCATCATAAAACTAGTTGACAAAAACTGTTTTATGGCATCACTTGACCTCAAGGATGCTTATTACTCTATAGCCATTCGAGAAATTGACAGACGATTTTTAAAATTCTATTGGCAAGAGAAAGTATATCAATTTACATGCTTACCAAATGGGTTAAGTAGTGGACCTAGGAAATTTACCAAAATCTTAAAACCTCCCTTGGCAGTACTTCATGCAAAAGGTCATATAATTGCCGGTCATTTGGATGATTTATATTTACAAGGCAAAAACTATGATGCATGTTGTTTGAATTTGGTCGACACTATGACCCTATTTACTCAACTGGGGTTGCTGGTTCACCCAGAAAAATCACATTTCAATCCCAGCCAAGAAATCGTAATACTAGGGTTTATAATAAATTCAATCACAATGACTGTGAAGCATGAGAAAACATTAGACTTAAAATTGGCATGTGGAACATTTATTAAAACCAACCCAAAAAAGATTTCTATCAGAGCTGTTGCTCAAATCATTGGACGCTTGGTAGCTAGTTTCCCAGGGGTCCTTTATGGGCCATTGTACTTTCGCCAATTGGAAAAGGATAAGACTTTAGCACTAGCCAAAAGTCATGGGAATTTTGATGATTCACTTATCTGACAAAGCACTCTCTGAATTAATATGGTGGCATGCCAATATTTCGGGAAGTTTTAAACCCATTCAACAGGACCAGGCATCATTAGAAATTACTACAGATGCCTCCAAAAAAGGTTGGGGAGCTGAATGCCAAGGGGTACCCACTGGGGGATTGTGGTCCCATAGTGAGGCCAAAGAGCATATAAATTTTTTAGAACTTCTCGCCTCTTTTCTTGGCCTTAAAACATTTGCAAGAACCAAACATGATACACATCAGTATAAGATTAATGATCGATAACACATCAGCAGTTAGCATCATAAACAAAATGGGCACCAGTCATTCAGATAAATGTAATGATTTGGCAAAACAACTTTGGGAATGGTGTATTGCACGAAACATATGGGCAAGTGCTGCACATATCCCAGGCAAAGAAAATTTTGTAGCTGATTTTGAATCTAGACATAACCAAAGGCAGTCTGAATGGATGCTGGATAAGTCCCAATTAACACATGCATTAAAATAATTAAATTATTTCCCAACAATTGATTTATTTGCATCCAGACTAAATCACCAGTTTGACAATTATGTGTCATATAGACCAGACCCACAAGCATCTTCCATAGATGCATTTACTCTATCATGGGGTCCACTCATGTTCTATAAGTTTCCACCTTTTAGTCTCGTAGGAACTGTTTTATGCAAAATAACACAAGAGAGAGCGACAGGAGTTGTGGTAATCCCAAATTGGCCAACGCAACCATGGTACGCCAAGGTGCTGTCAATGTTAAAAAGACCTCCAGTTCAATTAAAAGCTTCAAAAAGACTGCTGACACTCCCCAGTCACCCAGAGGAAATACACCCATTGTACAAGAAACTATCGCTGATGGTTTGTCTATTATCAGGGGCAAACTGACATCTCAAAATTTATCCTCCTCAGCACAAGACATCATAATGGCGTCATGGCGCACAGGTACAACTAAATCATATAAAACATACCTGACACGCTGGGAAGAATTCTGTCACAAGGAGAACCTTAATCCATATAATCCCGGGAAAATCAAAGCCATTGAATTCTTAACAGACTTGTACAACTCAGGCCTAGGGTATAGTGCGATAAACACTGCCAGATCTGCTCTATCAACAGTTATTGTACCAGAAGCAGGGATCACATTTGGCAAGGACCCCCTGGTTTGTCGTTTTCTTAAAGGGGTGTTTGAGCTAAAACCCAGTTTACCTAAATATCAAGAGATCTGGGATGTAAATAATGTTCTTTTGTTTTTTAAACAAATCAGTTCCATCCAGACAATAAGTTTGAAAGATCTTACCATAAATTTGACAACCTTGCTCTGTTTATTAACAGCACAGCGCTGTCAGACAATTCACAAAATTGATTTGAGTTATATGCAGTTTTACTCTGACCATTGTATTATTACTATTAACGAAGTCCTGAAACACACTAAAGCAGGGAAACACCAGAAACCTTTAATACTTCAGGCCTACCCCAATGACAAGAAAATCTGTGTCCTGGAATATCTCAAGGAATATCGAAACCGCACATCTGGTCTGAGAAGGGAGCAGACGCAATTATTGATCAGCTATACTAAACCACATAATGCAGTTACTAAAGATACAGTTGCTAGATGGGTTAAAACAGTTCTTCAATCTTCAGGAATAGACACTAAGAAGTTTACATGTCATAGTACACGGGCAGCCTCCTCCTCATATGCTAAAGCAGCAGGCATTAATCTCCAACAGATAATGCAATCAGCAGGATGGTCAAACACTAGCACTTTTGCCAAGTTCTACGATAAACCTATCATAACAGAAAACCCTTGTTCAACGGTGCTTACCAACACTGATATAGAAGTTCCGACATGAATTACATTAAAGTAAATTGTTATGTGCTTTATAAACTTTTACTATATTGCTTAAACATGTTATTGTTGTTATTACATTAAAACATGTAATTGTAAACTACATGAACGCTCTTTATTGGGATAGCTCACGGTCGCTAGGTCACAAATCTCATGTGACTCCGTAGTGACGTTGACTGATGACGTAGTAGAATTATAAAATTAAACGAGACTTACCCTGTAAGTTGAAGTTTGATTGTAATTCTACGAGTCATCAGTCCGGAACGAAGGACACTGGACGAAAAAACGGATTTACATTGGTGGCAAATTTATAGCAAATGTATGGCAAATGCCACATTTGATCACGTTTGCTCACATTTGCTCAACAGCAAATTTTACATTTGTTTCGTATTTGCCCAGTGTAGCAAACGTGGTAAATGCCACATTTTCGCATGCTTTGCTTCGTTGAGCAAAACTATTGTGTAACTACACATTTGATAGTGTTTATCATATGCAGCAAATTTGATGTAAATATATCATTTTGCTGCAAGTTTGGCTATATGGCAAATGTGTTCAAATAACTAAAATTGCTTGACTTTGCTGGCGTAGTAAATGTGTTCAAATAACTGAAATTGCTTGGCCTTGCTGTGGTAGTAAATATGTTCAAATAACCAAAATTGTTTGATTTTGCTGGGATAGTAAATGTGTTCAAATAACTGAAATTGCTTGGCTTTGCTGCGGTAGTAAATGTGTTCAAATAACTGAAATTGCTCGACTTTGCTGGGGTAGTAAATGTGTTCAAATAACTGAAATTGTTTGATTTTGCTGGGATAGTAAATATGTTCAAATAACTGAAATTGCTTGACTTTGCTGGGGTAGTAAATGTGTTCAAATAACTGAAATTGCTCGACTTTGCTGTGGTAGTAAATGTGTTCAAATAACTGAAATTGTTTGATTTTGCTGGGATAGTAAATGTGTTCAAATAACTGAAATTGCTTGGCTTTGCTGGGCAGAAAATCTGTTCAAATAACCAAAATTGCTTGACTTTGCTAGGGTAGTATATGTGTTCAAATAGCTGAAATTGATTGACTTTGCTCGGGTAGAAAATGTGTTTCACATTTTTCTACCCGAGCAAAGTCAATCAATTTCAGCTATTTGAACACATATACTACCCTAGCAAAGTCAAGCTACATCTGCACAATCTTGTCCTCAGTCCTGCTTAGCAATCTAAGCAATATTGCCAGCAAATGGACAAAACGTGTTTTGAATCGAGATGATATCAGCCACAGAACCTAGGCACAAGATTGTGCAGATGTAGGTCTGCACATGGACTGGACAGAAGTAAAGACATACAACCGATTAGGGTGCTGCCTCCCCCAAACGACATCAATTGAAAAGTATTATATTTATATTTTATAACATGTAATAACCAAAATATTACTGTAAACACTGACATTATAACTACTGACGACACATGGACGATTGTCAAGCTCGTATCCTTAGAAAATGATTCTGAGTCCCAAGCTCTCACACATTCACTACATCAGTGTATATATTAACACATTAACTGCAGTGGAATTAATATATACAGTATCATAGTTATAGGGGTTAGTTTGCTATAAATACTGTACATCCCCAAGACAAAATACAACCATCAAAATGAGGCTCCGTTAAACAAATAGGCGCCATTTACATGAGACCAGCAGCACAAATTCAAACTGAGGCAAATTCCAATGATGAAAGAACATAAATTTACTAGGTTCACGATGTGGGATGCAACAACTGATATTCTTCAGGAGCAAGGTGGTCTGATTACTGCCCTCCTTGCAGTTTTCTTATGCTTTATCTTCATATCCAGATATACATGTAACATCACATTGTCCAATGCCTGAATCTTCCATGT